>JXCR01026939.1:253806-270382 GCA_002079205.1 Phalaenopsis hybrid cultivar
CCCCCCAATTTTGAACTATACTTGCCATTTGAACCTTAGAGTTTAGGACTGCTATTTTACTGAGGAGCTTAGAGCTAGCTATGAGGGCAGTGCTCTACAACAACAATCTATTTTGTAGAATTAAACAACAAGCCATAAGATTTTGAGGTTGTTTGCCTAGTGCAACATAAATTCTCAGTTTATCTTTAGGCATTTGCACAACCATGTTGTGTAAATTAAGCCCTAACTCGTTTTAGGATTTTGAGGTTGTCATTCGTTAAGACATATATCCTCCTATCTTTCAAGCTATTTGTATGACTATGTCATGCAAATGTAAGCCCTAAATAATAATAATTAGCAGGATGAAACATTCAATAATTTCCCTCACAAAATTGAAGCCAAACCACAAGATATCTTGGGGAGTCATTTAGGTTCTCTTTAGGATCTGTGACAACCCCTAGTCTTATCCCTTTGGATTCCATGACAATGTTCTAAATTTGATCCTTTCCCATTTGACACTTCTTGATCTGATTTTTGAAAAGTCATATCCTTTGAAATTCTTAAAGAAAGTATTTTCTGATCTAAATGAGAGTTTTCTTAGGTGACCTCAGTAATTTAAGTGTAATTAACTATAAGGGCTTGCCTCTATAGGGAACTTTGAGAACACATGTAATATAAACCCTATATAATCTTCCATATTAGAAAAGGAAACTTGTCGGCTTATATAAAAATGGTTCGCAGTCAAAACGGATGTCATAAATTCTTTAGTTTATTTAATTGAACCCCATTAGCAAGCGATGTGTCTCCTCCTCTGGGTAGATGCATCATTTGCGGTGGTGTGCTCTTTTATTTAAAGTATTATTTGTATGAGATCGCTTCCGTCTCATATGTTCAAAATTAAATCATTATTTTTCAAAATTAAAATACTATTTTTCTAAAAATCAAATTTATATGTATATTATATTAAATCATAACCACATCATGAATCCTGAACACTTTTAGTGGCTGACACTTCCACCATCTCATTGAAAAGGAGTGATGGGAGATCATTAATTTAGAGCTTGATGGTCCTATTCTTGTGATCCATTGGAATCTTCAATCTTATTTAGCATGAAATCCTTGAAAATTATGGTCTTCTTTGGAGGAGCGTCGTAGGCATCATCTACGTGAATGCCTATTTTGTGTATCGTGAAATACCCTTTTATACAATGCTCATGTCATTCCTTACAATATTTAATGCATTGGTGTAGAGAAGATGGAACCATGTTGTGTTTGTGGATCTAAGGTCTACCAAATAGAGCATTAAATGAAGTTTATGCATCGATGATTTGAAATTTTGTGTTCGTTACTAGATCACCAACTTTCATTAATATAGTTATCGACCTATGTGCTCTTTCTACCTTTTGATTGAATGCTTTCAACATCATCTTATTGGTATTAAGCTCTTAAGTGTTGATGTCCAAATAAGCTAACATTCATAGACTCATTATGTTGAGCGATGCTCCTAGATCCACCAAGACTCTGGAAAGCACGAATCTATCAATACTTACTGAAATGTAGAGAGTGCGGTTGTGATCAGTAGTACCAAGTAGCAAGTTTTCATCAGTTAAGGTTACCCCATGCTATTCTTTTAATGAACAAACTTAATCCAAGGATGTGCTAGTCATTTGAGCTAAGAAATTTTTTGGATCGTGCAGAACCTTGATCAAAGCTTCTCTCATCTTCATTGACAGGATTAAAACATCATAAATGCTTAGTTTGGCTGGAAAATTTTTAAGATAAGATAACAAGTTATAATATACTTTATTTGAACCATTAATTTCTTCTTGAGTATGTATTTTTTCCATTGGTGGAGGTGGCTCTTGAATAACTACTTGTTTCCCTTTTTCCATTGAAGCTATTCTTGGGGGTGACACCTTCCCACTCCTTAGATTCAACTTGGTTATCTCTTCCATCTTTTGAATCAGGACTAGGGATACTAATGTTGTTACTGATTCCTCTGATGTTGATTCTAAATTGGAAAGATCCACTTTGAATGCCATTGATGTTCCTTTTCACTCAAGGATGCTTTCCAAACAATTTTAGCCGGTGTTATTGATGTCTTCTCACCTTTACTGCTGTATCCATCAGGATCTTGTGGAACTTAAGGATCATTTTGGGAATCAAAATAAGGGTTAAATTAGTTGTGATTTTTTAGAGACATTCAAAACATAGCTTAAATCTTAACTCTTAGAATTATAAGATCCCAGAGGGACATAAAGATAATAGTACAAAGTCAGGGATTTAAGGACACAACCTTTCTCAAGGGCAACCCCTGCTCAAATTTTCACGCTGTTAAACTTCATTTTGTTGATGGCCTCCTTCTTCTTCATCTCCTCTTGCCACAGATTTTTAGGCATAATGGTGAGCACCGGTCTGGTGTATTTCATACTCTGAGCTTAGGCAGCTTAGTTTAATCCAGTTTCCTCTTGGAAGTTCTAGTCCAAACTGTGCTCCATCCATCGTCCACTGCATATGGATCTATCAAGGAGATTGACTCGGCTAAAATCATATTTACAAAACCTCTTTCAAGTTATTTTAAATATTCTTTCAGAATTTTTTTGTTTCTTTTTCTGTAATTTTTCTCGAGCCAATCCTTGAAGTTGAAGCAACCTCTATGGTGTGCCCAAGTAGTCTATGGTATGGTTAATAGTTGGGTTAATCTTTCTTATCAATTTTTACTAGCTTTTTTAGCTCAAAAAATTTAAAATTTGGCTTCTTGATTATGTTTCTGAACAGCTTTACCACTGTGTCATCCCTGAAGAAATACACCTTGTTCAATCATTCTGCTATCGATAGACACTATTCTTTGTCTGTCCTATATTCTCTCTACTGAGATGATGATTGGCCAGGCTAATTGTACTATAGGCTGTGCTACTGTGGTTGTTGAGACTGCTCGAACTGGATCTCTATGGGTTGCTTGCCTCTGTCTACCCCTACCACAGTCTTAGACTTCTTCTCATATGCCTTTGCTGATCTGGGCTTTTCAACCTTCTCTGTGGATTCTGCATGGTTCACCTCTTCCTGTAGGCTGCTGGCCTTACTTAGTAGTTTTTTTGAATGTTTTAATGGTAAGTCCCTTAAGCATGAAAGCTATCGAATCATGAAATCTTTTTTAAGACAACACTTCAGGCTAAGGTTTCTCCACTTTAGAATGTACTCGACTAACATTTTTGTGGGCTTTTGACGCTCCATTATAAGATCTCCAATGCTGACTTGAGCCCCAATAAATCTTTTCATAAATATATTTCCCAATTTTATGAATGTCTTGATTGATTCTTTGGGCAACTTTGCATTCAAATTGAATGTGATCCTCGAAAGGCTGCTAATGAATAGATGGAAAAGTAATGCCACATTACCCCTAGTGTTGCAGCAGTTCACTCGGAAATGTGCAACTTGTTGTCGGGGGTTGCTCGTCCCATTGAAAGTCTTATAGGTTGGTGAAACAAAACCTTTAAAGTATGGGGCAATATCAAATTCCTCCAGATATGGTCTACCCTTTGAAACCAAGATGCCCCCTTTTGATTGGGATAAGGACTCCTTTACCTGTTGCTCGAAGAATTTCCAGAGATCACTTTCTGGCACCATTTTTTGAGTTGAATCTTTCCTTGGCAGTTTTTATCTCTTGGCTGAAGCAACATCTTTCCTTTTGTCTGTAATCTGTGCGATCTCTAGCTAATTTACATCCAGTGATGCCACTTTTTGTGATTATGATTGTCTCTGAATGGTGGTCATGGCGGTCATCTTCTCTTGCACTTACTTCTTAATCCGACTAATCTGCTTGTCCCTTTACTGTATTGCTCTTTACAATTCATCTACAACATTCTACTTGATGGAAGGTTGAGCATTGTGCATAGATGATGTAGCACGGGTCTTAACAATGTTGACTTTGACAAATTCCTCATCCACATAGTTGGATAAATGATAGGCTTCATCGTCAAAATGCATTCCTTTTTCTTTGGCTAACTCTGTGATTTCAACTGTGAGCTTTCCAATCTTGGCATTAACTTCCTTTCCTTTGATTACATTGAGAGCTATGAAATTTCCTAAAATTCTTTCCTTAGTGTAATAATCCCTGGAGTAGCTGTGATAGTGGTAGTCGGAGCATCAGACCTACAATCCATTTTGAGAGCACACACTTCCGCTCCTTCCAGACGTATCGGTCTAGTGACCTTAGGTACCCTCAATTTCTTCTTTGGTATTGATGCTTTGAGATGGGTCCTCTTAGTAGTGACATTGGCACATCGAAAGGAAGTGCGCTCCCTACCGTGCATACCCAATACGGTAGTAAACAAATTTTTTCCATTAATCCTTCTTGGAGATTCTTCGCAAGCAACAACATGCGGAACTCTTGGACCCAGGCAAGACTTAGTTTATCTATGAACGGTTGGTCTCTGACTATCAGTAGTAGTTTCTACGATGGTGGTAGCAGTATCAACACGGTCTCTCAAGTGGAACCTGAGAAGAACACGAGATAGTGGTGCCTTTGGTGATCTCTACAACTGACGGGTGGGCCTGTATTTCCCAAAAAATTTATTCTTCATCTGTGAGGATATGATGCATCCCATCCTTTCAAAAGCTTGACTACGGAACACTGTTCTTTCTTGGCTAGTTTCTCAAAAATTGAACGGACTCGGGTGAGAGTTGTGGGCCTCGCATCTTTCTTCTTGCAATCATGTGGCGGTGGTTGATACACCAAATATATATACATTTTAGACCCATATTTTATACTTATTTTTTATGATATTACACTTTAGTGGAAGGTATTTTGATGTTTTCTTGCTGGTTGTTGATTTTTAGGGCTTAAAGCCAAAATAAAGTAAAAAGGATAAAATTTGGAGTCAAAATGACTTTTTTGAAGAAATGCTCAGCGCCGCGTCACCGAACAAATTAACTGGAGATTTTTTACTCAGCGTCGACGGCACCAGACCAGAATCAATGATGCTAAAGGTGATGCATACCCCATTTCTAGTAGGTTTGATGTATTTGGACGATTTTTTGAAGAGTTTTTCGAAGCACCTCTTGGAGAACTGACATTGGGCTCTATTTGGGGCCAAATTTCATCAGAAGAAGCACTCCTCTACATTTTTCACTCCTCTACTTTCATTTTCGCACCACATCATTACATTCCCCTTCCATATTGGAGTCAATTAGTGATTTTACTTTCATAGTTTAGAGTTTTTGTGGTGAGATTTGGTGTGAAACTTCTTGTAAGAGTGTTGGAAAAGGAGAAAAGTGAGAGATATCTTCTTCCTACATTTCTAAGGAAAGGCTACAAAGGATTTTCTTTGAGAAAAAGTTTTCAGATAAATATTATTTGTTTGTCAGTGTTATATGAACTTTCTTTTATATATAAAATTTGTGTTTTGTTATTTCTTTCTCATGAAGTAAGAGTAGTTCCTTCTATCTTTCTCCCTACTCTGAGATATGGTGAAATGAAGAGATAACATGAATGTACCGATACTAAATTATAAAATAAATTGTGATGATTTTTCAACTCTAAACTTAATTTACTTTTTGATCTGACCAATTGAAATGTTAAAAGGTGTTGTGAAACATATGATCCGAGAAATGGAGTATGAGTTCTACAATAGAGTAAGGAACACATTTGATTCTATGAAGGAGAACATCATTTATGGAATTAAGTGCAAATAAATAGGGAAATATTCTTTGTTGGGTGTAGAATTGAAGAACTTTAAGGTGACAGTTTAAAATCTTCAATTCAGTCTTAGTGTTTAAAAACTCAAGCGAGAGCTAGCCTTCAGGTGAAGGGAAGTGGGAGCTCTGGAGTGAGAGCCAGTATCCTCCCATCCTAGCCACGAATTTAGGGACTAAACACTAAGATTAGCCAATGATTTTTTATGCACTGTATCAGGGTAGAGAATTAAAATTACTCCTATTTGGCACAATACATATTATGAACATTTATCTCATCTCATTTTACCATAGCTTTATTGTAGTGGGAAGGATGCTTTTTCACATAAGAATCTCCGTTACATAAACATAGTTAATAAATTAGTATTTACTGTTTTAAATTTTGTGTATTTGATTTGATAATAATTTAGAAATTTAATTTTGATTACATCTCAAAAATGAAAATTAGTGACAGTGATTTCAATTGAGTTTCTGTGAATTTCCTAGTAAATTTGTCATTTCCAATTTAAACCTTCCCCATAGGCTCGATATTTTGGGCTTAAATAGAAAGTCCATTATTACTTGATAACAATAAATATACTTGCGTAGAATTCAAACATTAATTGACTATATTTAATTAAATTTTACACAATCTATCGCAACAAAAAGTTGGATTAAGTTTTCGCATCGTTGCGTGAGGAAGGTAACAATTGAATTAAATAGTTTTGATAAATTAAGAAATTTAGAGATAATATATATTCCTTAAATAATTATTATTATTAAAAAAATTAAAAATAAAAAATCCAAAAAGAAATATTTTTATTAGAATGTTTTACTTTGTTTGCTTTATTTGTTTATGCGGAATGTTGGATCTGAATGTTTAGTGCCTTACGATTCATAATTAGAACGTACTATTAGAAAAATTTGAAAACAACAAAGAGAAATTATAAATTTACAAGAAATGAAAAATAAATTAGATAATCTAATAAATGAAAATCGAGAAATACCTTTAAAAGATTATGCAAATCCGACAGCAGATGAACTTCACTTGACTATTCAAAATCTTATTGTTGCTGCTAATTCATTTGAGCTTAAACTTGCTATTATCCAAATGGTACAAAATAATCAGTTTGGAGGATCACCTACTAAAGATCCTAACTTACATCTTGCTAGTTTTCTTGAAATTTGTGCTACATTTAAATATGACGTAGTGTCTAATGATGTTATTAGGCTTAGACTTTTTCCTTTTTCATTAAGGGATAAACTCAACACTTGGTTAAATTTGTTAGCACCTGGATTTATTAGAACTTGGGGAGAACTATCACTAAAATTCTTGGCTAAATATTTTCCACCCTTGAAAGCCGTTAAGTTTAGAAATGATAATACATCTTTTTGTTAGTTTGAAGGAGAATTGATATATGAAGCCTGGGAAAGATTTAAAGACCTTCTTAGGAAATGTCCACATCATGCTTTACCAAATTGGTTAATAATTCAAACATTTTACAATGGATTAGTTGAGATCTATTATAGATTGCTGCTGCAGGTGGATCATAATGTCAAAACTTTTGATGAAGCATATTCTTTAATTGAAGAAATGACTACTAATAATTTTCAATGACCCTCTTTGCGGGTGGATCATTAATTTCAAAACCTTTTAATGAAGCATATTCTTTAATTGAAGAAATGACTACTAATAATTTTCAATGGCCCTCTAAAAGGGTAAAACCTAAGAGAGTAGCTAGTATTCATGATTCTGATGCAATTTCGATTTTCTCATCTCAAATTGCTGCTATTTCTAAAAAGATTGATCAAATGGGAATGAATTATTCTCAAATACCCCCAATATTAGATGAGAATTCACTAGGACATATTATTGATACTAAATCATCTTATGAAACTTTAAACGCTATAAATAATCAAAATAAAAATCTCTATTCTAACTATTTTAACCCTGGTTAGAAAAATCACCCTAATTTTATTTGGAATGATTACAATAATTCAGTGAATCTATCCGGAAATCTGAAAAATCAAGGAAATCCTAATTTTCAACCTTATTATCCTCCGGGATTTAAGTCTAACCCTAACCCACAAGTTAAGGAAAAAAAGTTGACGATGGAACAAGTAATGTTGAATATGGGAAATCAAATACAGAATCAAGGGGCTGCTATTAGAAATATTGAGAATCAATTAGGACATATTGCTACTGCACTTAGTAATATACCTTCTGGAATTCTTCCAAGTACTGTGGAAGTTAATCTAAAAGATCAAAATAAAAAGCAAATTAAAGCTATTCAATTACAAAGTGGAAATGAAGTTGAAATAAAGATCCGAAGAGAAACTGAAGTTGATGATGAAAAGGAAGAAATGAAAAATGATCAACAGGAAAATGAACAAACACAGAGCCCTGTAGAAAAACCATTACCTCTATTTCCTCAAATACTGAAACAGAAGAATAAAGATAAACAATTTACAAAATTTTTGGAAATCCTTAAGAAGTTAACGATAAATATTCCTTTTGTTGAAGCTTTAGAATGAATGCCAAGTTATGCTAAATTTATGAAGGATGTATTAAATAAGAAAAGGAAGTTTACAGATCATGAGAGCGTTGCACTTAGTGAAGAGTGTAGTGCTATTATTCAGAAAAAGCTTCCTGAAAAATTAAAAGATCCTGGAAGTTTTACTATACCTTGCGCAATTGGAGAAAAGTTTTACGAAAAAGCTTTATGTGATTTAGGAGCGATATCAATCTTATGCCTTTATCAATTTTTAAACGTTTAGATTTGGGAGAAATTTCCCATACTACTCAAACTCTTCAGTTAGCTGATCGATCAATAACTTATCCAAAATGAGTTATAGAAGGTGTGCTAGTAAAAGTGGATAAATTTATTTTCCCTGTAGACTTTATAGTATTGGATATGAAGGAAGATAAAGAGATTCCCATTATTTTAGGGAGAACATTTCTCATAATAGGGAGAGCTATAATAGATGTGCAGAAAGGAGAATTAATGATGAGAGTTAATGATCAAGAAGTGAAATTTAATATAACAAAAGCTATGAAATATTCTGAATAATAAAAGATAATTAATGTTTCAACAAAAGCTATGAAATATCCTGTAATAGAAAAAGATAATGAATGTTTCAGGATGGAAGTAGCTGATTATCTCTAAGTAATGAGCAGTTTAAGAATGAATTCGACGATAAATTAAAGCAAGGAGAAATTTTTGATATTGAAGATGAAGTAAAAGTAGAAGATTTAGATTATATTCAGGGCAAATTTGAAGCATTAGACTTGCTGGAAAATGATAGTAAAAATCTTATTCCTTCAAGTATTAAACCACCTGAACTTGAATTGAAGATATTACATGGCCATTTAAAATATGTATTTTTAGGAGAGTCATCCATCTACATTGACTGTTATTATATCTTCTGAGTTAACTGAAATTCAGGAACAAAAGTTGATAGAGGTGTTGAAAAAGTATAAAAAGGCTTTTGGATGGACTTTAGCAGATATTAAGGGAATTAGTCTTTCAATTTGTATGCACAGAATTTTATTAGATGAACAATATGAACCTAAAGCAGATCCTCAGAGAAGATTAAACCCAATAATGAAAGAAGTTGTTAAAAAAGAGATTTTAAAGTGGTTAGATGTTGGAATTATATATCCTATTTCAGATAGTGCTTGGGTAAGCCCAATTCACTGTGTTCCAAAGAAAGGAGGAGTGACTGTTGAAGAAAACGAAAAAAATGGATTAATACTAATAAGACAAGTAACTGGTTGGCAAATTTTTTTTACTATAAAAAACTAAATATGACCACCGGAAAAGATCACTTTCCTTTGCCCTTTCTAGATTAAATGTTGGATAGATTGGCTGGGAACAAATACTATTTCTTTTTAGATGGATATACCACATATCACCAAATTTCAATTTCTCTAGAGGATCAAGAGAAAACAACATTTACAAGACCATATGGAACATTTGCTTTTCGTAGAATGTCTTTTGGACTATGCAATGCACCTGCAACATTTCAAAGATGCATGATGTCAATTTTTAGCAATTTTATAGAGCATAGAATGGAAGTGTTAATGGATGATTTTTCTGTATTTGGGACTTTATTTGAGTTATGTCTTAATAATTTAGAAAAAGTTCTGGAGATATGTGAAAAAATCAACCTAGTCTTAAATTGGGAAAAATGTCAATTTATGATTGCAGTAGGTATTGTTCTTGGGCATAAAATTTCTGAAAAAGGCATGGAAATAGATCCTGCAAAAATCCAAGTTATAGAAAAATTACCACATCCTAATAATGTTAAAGAGGTGAGAAGTTTTCTAGGACAAGCTAGTTTTTACAGGCACTACATAAAAAATACTTCAAAAATAACTAAACCCCTATGCCAACTTTTAGAAAAAGGTACAAAATTTCATTTTAAAATTATTTTTTAATTAATGCTTTGTTTTTTATTCTTGCTCTTGCTGAATTTCAGTGCACTGACGTTTTTCTGCCTTTTGCAGAAAAATGTCGGGACAAAAGCTAATTTTTGCCTTTAGAGATGGCTTGAATCTCACATTGAACAGAGAAAGGGCAGCTCAGGGTGGCATCATATATTTTGACTTAGACTTTGGTCAGGTCAACGTGAACTATGAGGGTCCCCTGATGGACATATTCAGTCACCAAGAGAAAGAATGATTATTGTCATTACTGAGGATCGATAGCAAAGAAGATTCCTCCCTAAAGAGGAAAAAAGTAATAATGCAACAAAATCTGATGGAGGGGACTAGTCGTTTACCATCCATGATAACCACATCAATGGGGAACTACATCGGTGCTGATGAAGAAAGGGTGTCAGATGCACCACTAAGAAGAACTCAATGTTGAAATGTTAATCGCTACAGACACAGAGCTTTTCTACGTGAGGAGAAGAGACGCTTGAAAGAGGCAGAAAATACACTCACCCCAATTCTTGAGGGGAAAATTTATGATCCTTGCATGATATGGACTTCTATTTGTCCGCATGCTATGGAGGAAAAGTCCGAGTTTCCTGCAGAGAAGATATTATCAGTAGTTCTAGTTAAACTTTACAGGGGTTGCCCAATGTGCGACGTTGAGGTTCCCATACAAGCATCGACAGGAGGAGGATTCGTGGAATGCCCAATATGCAATGTTCTTCATTTAGATCACTACAATTTTTTTGAGCAGTTCATAGCCACTGACACAGAATGCCAGGAGACAGCTTACCCGGACACTGAGTCGTATATTCCATTATCTACAGAGCCGAATTAGACTTGGTATCCTATAGATGTGGAGATGAGAGAGTTTCCTCGACAATCTCAAAGGAACCCCTTGATAGAGCTGGAAAGGATGAACAGAGTTAAGAAGCAAAAATTTGAATTCTACGAGGAAATCCAAGGAAAATTTGTCAATATTCTGGAGAGCCTGGAGCTATATACAAGGGTCTTCTCTAAAAATGATGAAAGAAGAGTTCTTGACTGCGTATTTGACTTGAGAGACAAAGGTTGAGCTGGCATGCTAATGAAGAGAACTTACTCAAAACCACTAAAGTGGATGCACAGAAAAAGACATGATAACCATCCAATGTGGTTGCTGCAATAATTTCATTGAAGATAAGCAAGGGAACCCCCCGGGTATCCTCCGATATGACGAGGTGGATCCTCTACTTTCTGAGATAAAGAGAATGATCAAAAGGATGGTTAGATGGAGTATACTATCAGTGGACTGCATTCCAAATATTTGTATAATCAATATCTATGATGAAGGAGATTGTATTCCTCCGCACATAGATCATTATGATTTTTTAAGGCCCTTCTGCACGGTGTCCTTCATGAGCAAGAGCAATATTCTGTTCGGAAAAGAAATCGATGTTATTGGCCCCGAGAGTTTAGAGGATTGTTGAGATTCCACTACCAAATGGGTTTAGTACTAATTCTTAAGGGAAATGGAGCAGACTTAGCCAAGCACTGCATTCCAAGGGTACGACCCCGCAGAGTGTCTGTGACATTCAAAAGAATGGATAACAGTAAGATACCGTATGGGTTCCGACCAGAACTAGAATTAGAGGAGCTGTGCCCGTACGAGCTATGAGATGGTTGCACCTCTATGTACATGTAAAAGGAATTCTTGTCCTGGACTGTGGCTTAGTAGGTCAGTTTGATCAGGAGCTCGCCCCACAAAGGATAGACATACAGTCAGTTGACATTTCTGTACTGTGTCGTGATGTAGCACATATGATGTGAAATGTATCAGATTTGTTCAATATATGATATGTATTCAACATGTTATGTCTCATGATGTATTCAACATGTTGTCACTTTTGATGCTTCAGCCTACATTCAGTTTGTAACACCTGTTTGAAGCAAATTCATGAAATTTTTTTCAGATTTCAACATGTTTGTCAAATTGCCCTTTTTGTGCGATTGATAAAGAGCCATGGAACCATACATTGGTTCTGAATTATAATGAATGAAGAACAATACATTATGACTCAGCATTGCTCACCATTGCTCAAATTATTTGTTGAATTTTTTATTTTCAATTAATTAAATACTCCCTGTAGTATTTCAATTCATTATGACTCAGCATTGCTCACCATAGCTTGAAATTTTGAGGGTTTGTTCCTTATGCAGAGGCTATGTTCTTTCATTTTTCTAAGCTTAGAGGACCTCTATGTGCTTCTAACCCTAATTTTTAAGCTAAGATGACTGTTCAGATTAATTTAATTACATAAATTAAAATATCACTTGAAAATTTATGGGATAAAATTTAGTAAATTTTCTATGGTCAGAGATGCTTAGGAAAAATTTCATAATGGCTTGAAAAATTTTGTACATTTTTGTATTTATTTAAGTGTGTTTATCTTATAATAATCTATGTAAATTAAATAATAATAAAAAATTAACAAAATCAGTTCCATATTATGTGTAAGAAATATGTTAACCCACTGTAAAAAATTTGAAAATTATATGATTATGTTTAAGCACTAAAGTTGATTTTTTTAAGAAACATTGTATTTTTATACAAAAATAATTATATTAAATAAAATACACATAGGAAAATTATGGAAAGTGGTTTCTGAGTTCCTTGTGATCAGGAGAACTTAGGAAAAATAAAAGTTATTTTTAATAAAATATTTCATTTTTTGACCTATATTTTAAATGAAAAATAATTAAAAATTTCAAAAATATAAAAAATATTTCAAAATATTCCTAATGATTCCCTGATCACTTAAGACTCATTAAAAATATTTTATTTTAATTTTTCTAAGTTAAAAATAATTTTTTAAAGGCCTAAAAGTAAACTTTTCTATTTCTCTCATTAAAATAATTATAATAAAAAAATTAAAAATCATAAAAATATAAAATTTATTTCTCTGAGTTCTCTGGACTCAAAGAGGTTTAATAAAAATATTAAAAATATTTTTTGTAAATAAAACATATTTTCCATGTAAACTAAATCATTAAATCAATAAATAATCATAAAAATTAAATTAATATTTAATTTAGAAAGTCATGATATTTCGCCCAAGTGTTTTCTCTAACCTAGGGAAACCTCTAATAATTTTTCCTTAAATAAAAAAATTTTACTTTGATTGATTAAATAAGTTAATATTGAAAATCTTATATTTCTAAGTTTAAATAATTGTTTAAATTAAAAACTAAAAACCACATTTTTCTCCTCTGATACTTTAGTTGCTCTAGGGACAGGGTCTTGTAAAAATTTGCCAAAGTCACTTGGATTATGCTTAATGAGTTATAAGGTGAAGAGCCCCAAGAGTAAAAATGTAATTTTAGATTTTCGTACCTCAATCAAAATTTAGGATTAATCAAAGAAAAAATGAGAAATTTTGATACTAACGAATATTTTTGGATGATTGAAACACCATGGGTTAAAAGGTAGAAACCAACTTTTCACCTTTCCATGATAAGAATAAAATTATAAATTGCTAAATCATCAAGATTTGGATGTTAACCAAAATCAAATGATTTCCAAGTGTTAGGCTTAAACTAGGGAGATGATGATTAAGTCCACAATAAACGATGATCTGACTTCTTTTAATCAGAATTCATCACCTAAATTAAAATTCTAACACTTGCTAATATTTCTCCCATTAGATTTATTAAAGGGCTTGGTAGTGATCAAGCTTGATTTTTTTAAAACTTGTTTCATGGGATTTAGAAGATAATATGATCGATGATTGACACCACCAAGCCCAGCTTTAGTGATTGATACAAAAGTCCTTAATGACTGGAACTTGCCTTAGGGGCATTCACCTAAATAACTTTTAAGTAAAGTATCAAATGATCAATTGAGTAACCCGTCCTCAAGATGGTTAAAACGTCAAGATTCATTGAGTGATGGGGTAGTTTTAATTTGACCTGGGATGATTAGTGGAATAATATGATAAGTTCAAAATGAACTCTAATGCTTCAAGGGATCTTTAAAGTAGTTTGGGGTCACTTTGGAATCTCTTGGATATTTTGAATGATAAATTGAATTTGTCATATTTTGTTCTAATATCATCCATTAAGATCTTTCGGGACTCAATAAGTCATAGATTGAGGTTTGTTAGATACACCTTCAACTATTCTTGTTTTAATTTTTCCGCAATATTATAACTGCTTGTTTGTGTACTTTACTTTCTTGCAAAATCAAAACAACCATTTTCAAAATTAATCAAAATTTTCAAAAACCTCAAACAAATTGTTTCAAAGGTAACCATAAATCCTTTGAAATTTTACTAAACTTAAAAACGTCCTTTTGAATTTACGAGAGTCTCTCAGAGGAAACCCGCGGTTGCTAACGAGATTTACCCGGTTTAAAGGGGTTTCATAGCTTTTTTAAGCTAACTAAATTTAAAAGAAAATAGTGATATCGAAACGAGGGAATTATGAGATCCTAACCGGTGTTGCTCTAATCAACTTTAACATTCCCCATGATATTTAAAATAACCATAACTTAGGAAACACTTGATTTGACATCAAGACTTGACACATTAGAAAAATTAAATACGCTACGACGATGAGCTTAGAGTTAGCATTGTGGGCACCATGGACATCTTCAACAACAAAATATATCTACACCAGCTAAATCATTCAACTAGGCCCTAACTCGTTTTAGGATTCTGAGGTTGTCATTCGTCACGACCTAAATCCTCACATTTTTCAGGCTATTTGTATAATTATTTTACACGAATATAAGCCCTAATTAATAAAATTGGCAGGATAAAATATTTAAATAATTTCTTCCTAGAAATTGAAGTCAAACCATAGGATAGCTTGGGAAGTCACCAAGGTTCTCCTCAAGATCCATGACATACCTTAGTTCTTCTTCCTTTGGATTCTAAGAATAAAATAGTCCAAATTTGAGTCATTCCTCTTTCACAGCTCTTTGTCTGATATTTTTAAAAAGTCATATCTTTTGAAACTCCTTGAAGACAATATCCCTTGATTTTTATCGAGAATTTTCTTTGGTGACTTTGATTATCTAAGATGTAATTAACTATAGGGGTTTGCCCTTATAGGAAACTTTCAAGAACCCAGCTTAATAAAAACCCTATTTAATTTTTTGTATTAAATAGAGAAATTTTTCGGTCAACATAAAAAAATGGTTTTTCGCAGATTTAAACAGATGTCATAAATTCTATAGTTTATTTAATCGAGTCTCACCAGTAAGTTGTGTTACTATCCTTCAGGACAGATGCATCGTTTGCGGTATTAGACTCGTTTATTTAGACTTTGAAGGATATGAGATCGGTCTGATCTTATATTTTCAAAATATAAAATACAAATTTTTCCTAAATTATATATACATAAATTAAATTAAGTCGGACGTCGGGATATATATTCCGGCGACCGACAACCTCCCAAACCCTTTTAGTGCCAATAGTACTTGTAATACCTGTTCGAATAGGAGAACAGTAGACTGGTTATCTAGGAGGTACACAAGGGTAAGACACCGACCAATACACGTACATGTGCACCTAAACTTTAAACCCCTAATCGCTACGATATGGAAGTCAGAGCAAGCTTTTGGGCAACACAACGAGGATGTAAGTGAACGACAAAGGACTTTCACCGACAAATCAAGACCCGACATGAAACAAGATCTACTTCAACGAAACTTTCCTTAGTTTAAAAAAACAAAACTCATGGGACTTCCAGGTTGTTCGTCTAGTTCGACGTAAATTCTCACTCTATCATTAACTCTCTTTAGGCTCTGAGGTTGTCGTTCGATATGACGTAAACTCTTCTATCTTTATAGGTTATTTACATGATTTGGGTATCATGCAAGCGTATGCCCTAAAAATTAAAAGTGGCATGAATGAAATATCAAATAATATCATCTTCAAAATTGAAGCGAAACTGTATGATAGTTCGGGAAGTTACTGAGGTTCTCCTCGATATTTGTGACATCCTCTGCTTTTCTTTCTTTTGGATTCCTAAATTAAATGTTCCTATTTGATCCATTCCCACTTAATTTTTATGTCCAACTTTGGAAACCTAAATATTGAATTCTTGAATGCAAAGACCTCTGATCATAATTGAGAGTTTTCTTAAGTGACTTTGGTCATTTATGATGTAATTAGCTATACGGGCTTGCCCTTATATAAAAATTGGAACCGAAGCAATATAAATCATATATAATCCTTAAATTAGGTATGGGAACTTGACGGTCACAAAAAAAAGGTTTGGAGACCAAACGGATGTCATAAATTCTTTAATTTATTTAATCAAGTTCGTTGTCAAGTAATGTACATATTCCTCGGGATAGGTGCATAGCTTGTAGAGTTGTGCTCAGTTACTTAAAACTATTAAAATGTATGAGATCTTTTTAGTCTCATTTTTCAAATTAAAAATATATTTATCAAAATTATATGTATATATATATATATATATATATATATATATATA
>JXCR01026939.1:307661-354540 GCA_002079205.1 Phalaenopsis hybrid cultivar
ATTGGCGGGGAAATTAATAATTTCCAAATGCAGGGGAGGATTTAATTAGAAAATAATAACACCTGCATTAATTTTGATTAAGACAAAAATTAAATAATTCACCTGAATTTTGAAATTTGAATTTCAAATTCAGGTGAGCTGGTGCTTAGCCCGTGCTCAGCCTGAATCGAACCCGGGTCAAACCTGGGTTGTGTCCGGGCCCGCACCTAAAAAAGCATCGATTTCCGTGCGGTTCGCGCGGGTGTGGAACCACAGCAATATGGGTGTATTTTCTAGCTAAAATCGATGTTCCGGACGCGTTGGCGCGGTCCGTTTCGTCATCCGGGGTCGTCCGGACGAGTTTGCCGGCGGGCGAGTCAATTTAAGCCAAAATTGTGTGTGATGCAACAAGTGCGTTGAAGTGCGGCGTTCGCGAGTATTCGAGTCACAAATTGTTCACCTAAGGTCATTTGATCCTATAGGAACTCATTTTCAGACCCTCTGCATGTTGGTCCTTAGCCCTTGCAACTAGAAGTTGAGTGCTTGGGACCATTCGTGCGAGTTTTCACAAAAAATGAGTAAAGAAGCGGTTTGAAGTTCTATGGGAGGTGGGCTCCATTACTAGTCCGCTAGGATGGTCAACCAGGAACTCCTAAGGCTAGATCCTAGGTTCTAAGATTAGGAGGCTAAGACCTCACTAAAAATGAGGTCAACAGCAAGATGGGGCTTTCAATCTTCAGAATATTCTTATATGGAAAGTGGGTGATGGTATGGTTATTGATATCATCAACCATTCTTGGATCTTTGATTTACCCATTGCAAGGTGGCTAACTTTTGTCAACAATCTTATTATAGAAAATTTGAGGTTTTTAAATTTCCTCCAGGAAAGTGGCTGGAATGCCATTTGGTTAAATCAATTCTTTGGGACTGATATTGTGAAAAGGATTGACCTTATTATTACAGAGAATCAAACTTGTAAGGGTCAACCAGAGCTGATTTGAAAACTTGTAACGGCAAGACAGTGACCTCTGTTTGTTATGAACTTAAGTTTCAACCAAAATGAAGGCTGTGCTTGGCTTGAGAAACTCAAGGTCCATCCGAGAGAAAGGTTTTTCTGATGTAGGCTCGTTATGATCCAATGCCGACTAATATTATGCTCAATTCTAAAAGGTTTTATGACAATCATTTTTTTCATTTGGGGGATTCCAAGGGCATGAAGACAAATTACTCATTGTTGCTAAATTTTGAGTTCTCTTGGAAATCTTTCATAAGCTAAGGATGTGGGGTTTTAACATCCCGCATTTCGATAGCTTTGAGGATGTTTTTAATTATAATAATAATAACATCATTAAAAAATTATATAAAAAATTAAATTCAACTGTTTACAACTTGTTCGAGCGAGACCGGACCGCTCATGGGAGCTTTAAGATGAGGATATTTCCTCCTCTCCTTTCATTCGAACTCACACACAGAGAGGGAAGGAGAGTGCAAGAGAGACAGGGGGAAACTGAGAGTGAGAGAGTGAGGTAGAGGAAAAAAGAAGAAAAGAAGAAGGAGAAAAAGAAGCAACAGAAGGAAAAGAGGAAGGAGGGAGGAGACGAGCGACTCACCTGTTGCGATCTTTTCCTTCCATTTTCACGATCGAATCGAAGGGAAGATTGCTTGAGGGGTCCTGCCGAGTGCTGCAAGCATCAAAGGAAAGGAGGTAGAAGAAGGGGAAGCTCGTTTGAGTACCTAGAAGGCTCAAGCGACGTACTCAAGCGAAGAAGAGGGGAGAGCTTTTTTGCCTTACCCAAGAGCTGGAGTTGGAAGGAGACGCGGCGGGATCCCTGCCGTGCGACTCGCAGAAGAGAAGGGAAGGAGCGTGCGACTAATTTGAAGCTTGATCAAGAGCTTGGGGAAAAGGAAAATGATTGCGAGAGCTTTGCATGCGGGAGCAGCTCTGCGTGCAAAGGAAGGTTGAGCCTTATTGTTTGGTTTGACGTGATTAGGGCAGTGCTGACGATTAAAAGGTAAGAAAAATTTTAAATGAATAAATAATTTTAAGTTATTAATTGTAATTGATTTAATTAAATTATGAAATGTAAATCCTAATGTTGACTTACAATTTTAGGGCTTTGACGAAGCTGAGGTAGAAAAGGTGAGAAGACAACTTCTAAAACTCGATTCCAATAATGAATAATTATTATTTTTATTAAGTCATTTTATTATGAAATTAAGAATCCTAAATTTAATATTTAGTTATAATTAAATTGTTATTATTTTACATATGAAAAAAGGAAAATTGTTATAAGTTTTAACATAAATTGTAATTTGGATATGTCTATATTATATATATGTATATATGTTTAGATATTAAATATATATGTAAGGACTGAATTGAACCAAAGAAAAAGATAACAGAGAACATTGTTGAGGTGGGTAATATATTTTTATTTTACAATAACTCTGTTTATTTACGCATATTTTTATTGTTTTCCGTTTTTTATTTTTATAAGGCTAAAGTCTATGTTTCCTTTTATATATGTTAAATGTAAAATAAAAATAAATAAAATGTGTTATATGCATATATATGGAGTCACGAAATGGATTGTAGGAGAATGCACTGTAGTCGTACACGAAATAAAAATGGAAATGCAAATGGTTGGTACCTTTATAGTGGGTTGGAAAATGTTAAACGTATATTTTTATAAAGTATACGTTTAGACGGTGACTCCCAATTATGAAAAGTATAACATACATAGATGAAAAGAAATGAAATGTATTTTCTTTACTGCTCTATTTTAATGCACAGCTTTTACTGTTGCCGTATTTTTACAAAAATATTATAAAATGAAAATTATTGTAATTTAGAAACATTTAACTACTGAATAATTTTAACTCAAGTCATAGTTGCTAACATTTTTACAGAAAAACCAACTGTAGATTAGATGGAACCCAGGAAGTACGTGTACAAGCGTTGTGGGGCGCAAACTGATATGTTTGTGGTTTAGTTTATTTTCTGTTTGAATGTAAACAATTAAATATGAAAAATCCATTATAAATATAAGTTTTTATATAAAATGATTCTTTTGTGCATTGGATTTTTTCTTTTGTAATGAAATAAAACTATTAGATAGGTTTCCTCCATCCGATCGTTTGCTTCCGCCTTGGTAATTCGAAGTTTACCGGGTCGAGTCGTGACATTAATAGTCTTTCCATTACTATGCATCACTGAAATTTATTTATGATGTTGAAAGATCTAATTCAAAATTCAAATTACAATATTTATTGTCTTTCCTTTTCTACAAATATTATTCTCCTTCCTTATTTTTTATCTTGCTTAATTAGTCTTGGAATGTAATAGGAATTTCTTTGAATTTATTTAGTTAGTTTCCTTATCTAAGGAGAAGAGACTCCTATATATAAATGTACATTGAATTGAATCATTAAGAAAAAATAAAATTTTCTCTTCAATTTCTAGTTTTATATGACTATTTTTTGCAAAGCTGTTTATCAAGCTTGGCACACACGTAATGTTAAGAAGCACGGCGAGCCTTATGCCACTCCCACCATTATGGTTGCCAATATTGTTGAAACTATTGCGAGATCTCACACTTATCCAACTCAGGAGCAATGGGACTCCAATTAGCGGAGAGGTTATTTTCAACTCTTCTTGGTGTCCCACCTGGTTGGCATAAGAGAAATGTGGATGGTGCATTATATTCTTCCCACTTGGCTAGTAGTGGGGTGCTTGTTAGGGATGAGGTTGGCGAGTGTTTAGTTATTGTTGGAACAAAGTTTGAACACTGGGATATTTCCCAAGTAGAGTTAATTATTTCTATAAAAGAGATCACTTTGATACAAATTGGAGTCAAAATCAGCAAACAAATTGCAAGGCATATGTGGGAAAACCCAAATTATGGCTAATTTGATTAATCTCCAAGCACACAAATAAGATATAATTGGTGATCTACAATCCGAGAGGTAGATCAAATCTCCACGGTTCCTAAAACCCTAAATGTTGTTAGGAACAAGAAGACAAAAGGAAAATTGCAAGAATCCAAACATGAAAGCAAACCTTTGGTAATTAGCCCTAATAAAAAACTCCAAAAATACTTTGAAACTTCTCTCCCAAAATTCCTCCTAGTTCCTTTCTTTGCATTCGTGAATGATGGAAATTTCTTATGGAGAATTTCATAATATAACAGATATTTCCACTTAATCAACACCTCATTTGCCCTAATCACCCCCTGATGTACGCTTCTATCTCTAATGTTTCCAAAACCACCTCCCTTTCCTCTATAAGTGTCGTATATAGTGAAAACGAGGGTGTGTGGTCTTCGATAACATGTCTCGGCTGTGACATGAAATATTGGATGCAATAATGGTGATGGTAATAAACTTAAACATTCTGTCAATGCCCCAATGCGTGCCACAATCTCATAGGGTCCAAAATTTCATGGGGAAAACTTCTCGCTTCTTCTGGCCAGTGTCTTCTGTCGGTAAGGTCTTCTTTTCAAATAAACCATATCTCCGAGCCCAAATTATGCCTCCCTTCTATGTCTATCAACCTTTCTCTTCATGATATATTGGTCCTTTAGTAGGTGCCTGTTGAGCTCTGCCAATATCCTGTCCCTCTTTTCCAAGTATCGATCTACACTGGATAGGCATAGTGCTATACCCATAATGTATTAGGTGAGGTGAATTTTGACCATACAAAATCCCGAAAGAAGTGGTTTGTGCTGCAGTATGGTATGGACCGTTGAACTAATGACCATGCAATCTACCTTGGGCAAAGCTTCGACGTATTTGATACAAAACAACACAGATACGCCTCCATAGTCCTATTGACTGCCTTCGTCTGGCCATTTGTATGGGATAATATGTTGTACTCCTTTTTTGGGCTTCCCCTTGTAATCTG
The DNA here is from genome assembly GCA_002079205.1 of Phalaenopsis hybrid cultivar. Taxonomy (NCBI): domain Eukaryota; kingdom Viridiplantae; phylum Streptophyta; class Magnoliopsida; order Asparagales; family Orchidaceae; genus Phalaenopsis; species Phalaenopsis hybrid cultivar. Next base: position 312,544 of record JXCR01026939.1, read on the forward strand.
AACAGTTTCTTTCATAAATTGTTGAGGAATATTTTGTCCTTGTCAAATATAATGGATTCCAGAACACCATGCCAACGAACCACTTCCTGTATAAGCACAATAGAGACTGAGACAACAATTTAAGAGCGTCTCAATGGAATGAAATGTGGATACTTGCTCTAACGATCCACTATCACCATTATCACAATAAATCCCTCTAATTGTGACAACTCCTCTATAAAATCCATTGTCACCTCCTCCCAAACCTTCTCAGGTAAATCTAAGGGTTGCAGTAACACTCTTGGTGCCATAGTCAAATACTTGTGTCATTGGAACACATTGCATAATAAATCTAATAGTTGCATTCTTATTTGCTTCTAAATCAAGTTTTTTGCGTCGTTACAAAATAATAAATATAAGTAAGAAAAAAATTAAGATTATAACTGCATACATCATAGTGTCATATAAAATCGGGATCAGATATCTATTGACTCAACTACACCAAATAGCCCAATCTTACTCCCCGTATCGTCTTAACAATGGTTTTGACTAAGACCATGGTTAGGCACTTGCTAGCATCTTCTCTCAACATCACCTTCCTCCCTTCCATCATAATCTTCAGTCAGGAATTTCAATCTACCCTTGTTTGTCCTATTTTTTGTAGCTACTTCATCCCTAAAATTCAATCAATAATTCCCAAGCTAGGGAAGAAAGTCTTTCACCACCTGTATGCTCTATAGTGTTAGCATCAATCCCCTGCAAATTTATCGACTTTCCTTCACCTGTCCTATCCCCATCATGATCCTAAAACTTCTCATCTACCAAATTTATCCCCAACTTTTCCACGACCCAATTTGAGATGAAGTTGTGAGTTTTTCTACTATCCACCAACACCACTGCAAGTGCTCCTCAATTTGTTCCCTTACCTTCATGGTGTGATTTGGAGTAAATCCCACTACTAAGTTGGGGACACCTCCAAGATGTAAGTGCTCCTCTCCCCGATCAGTTCTTTCTCCAACTCTTAAATATCTGCCTCCTCCCAACAAATTGTAAGGTCATGAAGCGTGCAATCCTTCCAACTATGGCTTGGTGCATACTCTTCATCACATCAGAAATATAATCCCTTTGCTCTTTTATCATTCACCTCTGTCTCTGTGAGGTGCTTGAAGTTGACCCTTGAACGGGCTCCCATATTCCTCTTGGTGTCTCCCTCTGAAATGGCACCTTCTTGGTTCTCGGTATTAGGGTCGTCGAGGTACGTCTGCGAAATCCTCTCATGGTACTACTTCAGCTTACTCTCGCCATTGTTTATTGTCTTCCACTATCTAGGCTAGCTTCATCGTTTCCCACAATCCTCGTGATCTCAACAGTCAGAGGACCGCATGTATATTGGGCTTTTGGCCCTTCATGAAATTTCTCTTCAATACTGTTTAATAAACCCCCCTCAGCCGCCCAAAAAATAACTCAAATCTCTCTCTATACTCTCTGATAGTCCTTTCCCCGAGTCAAGGCAAAGAATTGCTTGTGTAGTTCTCCTTCCTGAATGACTCGAAAATATTCCAACAAGCAATCCTTAAATTCCCCCAATTAGCGGATCAAATATCTAGCCTCCCTCCACTGAAATCATGCTAGGGGTTTTTCCCTCCATAAACATAACCCTATGACCATGTGCCCCTGTCGGTCAACTTTTTAAAAATTTGATTATGTAAGTAGTGTTTTAATTTTTTTTTAAGAAAATGAGACTGAATGGATCTCATTAGTCAAATAATTTGCATAATCGTGTCTGACACCCTGAATACTACCCATTCTAAGAGATAATTGTAGACCCCGACAATGGACCCAATCTTACAAACTAAGAGATTTGTGACATCCATTTGGTCTGCGAACTTTTTATATGCGACTGACAAATTTTCTATTTAATACAAAGATTAAATAAGGTTTATTTTACCTGGGTTCCAAGTTCCCTATAGAGACAAACCCCTATAGTTAATTACATCTCAAATGACGGGAGTCACTTGAGAAAACTCTCGATAATGATCAGTGGTTCTAGTCTTCAAGAATTCAAAGTTTAAGTTTACACGGTAGGACGTGGAAAAAAATAAGTGGGAGTGACTCAAGTAGGAACAGTTCTTTCAGGAGTCCAAAGGAAGTAAATGGTAGGAGATATCACAGATCCTGAGGAGAATCCTAAGTGACTTCCCAAACTATCCTACTGTGTGACTGTGTTTTAGAGAGGATGTTATTTGAATGTTTAATCCTGTCAGTTTTATTATTTGGGACTGTCGGCCGTTTTATTGTTCAACTTTCACTTTCGTAGTTTGAAAAGGTGATGATTTTGGGATTTTGAAAATAATTTAAATATAAATATAGCTTTTTTAAAGAAGTAACGTTTTTTAATTTTTAAAATAAGTGAGACAAAACGAGTCTCACATTTTTAAATAGTTTAGATGATTTAATACAATACTACAAGCAATACACTTATCCCGAAGAATAAATATGTTACTTGTAATAGAAATTTAATCATCTAGACTAAACAATTTGTGACATCCGTTTTGATCTACGAAATATTTTATAAAAAGGCCAACAAGTTCCCCTATCTAATATAAAAATTAGACAGGGTTTATTTTATCTGAGTTCCTGGTTCCCTATAGAGGCAAGTCCCTATAGTTAATTACATATTAAATGATCGAAATCATTTAAGAAAACTCTCGATTAAGATCAGGTGGTTTTGCTTTCAAGATTTCAAAGTTNGTTGTATGAGTGGTCCTAAAAGAAGACACCAACCCACACGATACAACATACACAAAAAACCAAAAAAAGAAAAGATACATATAAGATCCAAAAAAAACAAAAACCATCAACGCGGGCAAAAAGCTAGGAAGACTCAGTTTAGTTCTGCCTCTGCCTCGAGTTCTCGGAAGAGAGCCGGCTAGCAAATTGGTGAGGTGCGTGTCATTACTCGAAGTAACCAAAGTATCATCCATAAGATTCCTGAGTTCGAGTAGGTCTCTATTCTTTTTCTTCCTTCTGGATGTATAAACCTGTCATTCCTCATCCGAGGATTGACTCATCTGATCGGTGGATTGGTCCAAAGGTGGTCAGATAAGTGTTGGCTGTTGCACATCATGGACCCCATGTACTTAAGTAACATTAACATCTTGGTCGACCTGATGAGGCGGTAGAGAAGCAGTAGCAATATTGTCACCCGTAAAATCAGTGATGAGTTATAGGGCAGGTGAAGTTTGAAATGTGTCCCCCGCCTCCACGAAAGGAGGTTCCAAAGATGGGGAAACTACGACATTGTGTGGAAGCTGAATGGTTGATATATGGATAGTGACATCTTCAGGAGTATTCTTTTGATGATCAGTACTGTTGATAACTTGGAGCATATCAGGAGGAGGGATAATTTCTGCTTCTGGCAGACCACTTTGCTTTTTTGGTCTGAGGTGGGGGTGTAGATGACATTGAGAACTAGAGTGGCCAAACATACGACAGTTCAAACAATACAAAGGGAAAGACTCAATCACAATCTTTTTCCAATAACCATGACACTGTGTGCCTAACCAAATTTCCTCAAAAGCGGTAGAAGTGATGTCCCTTTCAACGAGTACTCTGACTTCAGATGGACGAGAAAGATTAAAAGTAGGAATGTCCGTTTTGAGTAGCTTACTATAAGCTGAGATAATATAGTACAACACTTTTTGAGTAAAATAATGAAATTTCAGGCCAGGGAGGCGAAAATCTAGATCGGAATGATTAGTGGTTCCCTCTGTGGGTCAAAATCCACCGATCATTTCAACATTTTCATTGATCTATTATCAATCCAGATTACTCTTTTAGCAAATAATTGCGTGTAATCCTCTTCATTATTAAGTTGAATAAGAATGTGTTTTCCATCTAGAAGTCCAATTTTCCACTCTTCAATAAGATGTATAAACTCTAATTTTCTTACGAATAAGCTTCATTTTGGGATGACCATAAATAAATTTTTGACCTAATTCAAACGACAGGAGGAAGCGAGTTGATTACATTCAACTTCTGTAAAAAAAGATGTCAGACTTTCTATTATTCCTACTAGGTTTCTTGATGTCCTTCGCCAACTCAAATAAAGGAGGAAAATAATACGATTTAGAAGTACTTGAGGCGTGAACTCCCGTAAGGGCAGTAGCATACGACCTGTCTGAAGCCATCACCACAATAGGAAGGTACGACGAAAGAACAACGAAATTGCACTGGATGGAAGAGCGAAACCCGGAAGGAGCAAAGCAGAAAACGAGCCCTCCCAAGTCGAACTGTGGTCAAAGCAGAAACGACGAGCCGAAGATGGTCGGGGCGAAGTCGCAGATTTTGAAGCCGTGGAACGCACAACTCGACGAGCTCTTCGAAGACGGACAACAATCGCGAAAGGGTCGAAACCGCAGAAGACACGAGCCGTAGACCGCAGAAGACACGAGCCGCAGAAGACAGAGTCTTGACGAAGCTCAACGAAGACGAAGAAACAGAGGATTTTTTAAACGAAGACGACGAAGCAAAGGATTTTTTTAGCGTGAAATCACTGTAGTAGCTGGGGTTTGCTGTGAGGCGACATTGAGAATTTGAGTGGCCAAACATATGACAGTTTAAACAATACGAAGGGAAAGTCTCAATCACAACTTTTTGTCAATAACTATGGTGTTGTGTGCCTAATCAAATTTCCTCAGAAGCGGTAGAAGTGATGTCCTTTTCAATGAGTACTCTGGCTTCAGATGAACGAGAAAGATTAAAAGTAGGAATGTCCGTTTTAAGTGGCTTACTATGAGCTGAGGCAATATAGTACAACATTTTTTGAGTAAAATAATGAAATTTTATGCCAAAGAGGCGAATCCAGACCGAAATGATTGGTGGTTCAATCTGTGGGTCAAAATCCACGGACCATTTCAACATTTTCATTGCTCTATTATCAATTCAGATTACTCTTATTGCAAATAATCGCGTGTAATCTTCTTCCTTATTAAGTTAAATAAGAATGTGTCTTCCATCTAGAAGTCTAATTTTCCACTCCCCAATAAGATGCATAAGCTGATAATGTGTTATTGAGGAGGGCATAAGTTTGATGACCAATATTGTGTTTCTCAACTTCTGAATTAATGATGCTTCTTCAATATGCTCATATAATCATATTCTATCACACTGGTGTTACTCTTTTTTAGGATATTTAATATTTAATAGAAAGTGTTAACATTGGCAAAATTTTACATTGGTTAATGCATTCTAATATTGATAGGTTATTGACAGACGACAAATACTACACATGTGAAACATTAAAAATTTAATTGTAAATAACAATGTTTGTTTTTCTTTTGTTATTATTAAGCTTATTTGATGAAGTATGTTGGTATTATACTTTATGAAGAGGACATATGGCCATAGTGCTATTGATGGCGAGTCTTGTGTGTCTTAACTTCTAAATTAATGATGTTTCATCAATTTGCTCATATAATAATATTATATTTGATTTTTTTGAAGATCACATCTATGTCACTCTTTTTTAAGATATTTTATAATTTAGCGAAGAAGTTAACATTGGAAAATGTTACATTTGTTAATGAATGTTAATATTAATGTTTTATTGACAGTTGACAAATAATATACACATCAAACATAAAAAATTTAATTGTAAATAACAATGTATGCTATTCTTTTGTTATTATTAAACTTTTATTATGAAGTATATGGTATTATATTGTGTGCCGATTTCAATAAAATAATAGCACGAGTGTTTTAACTAAACATTTTATGCTACTAATTTATTAAGAGAATATTACGTCGATGAAATGCCATTTAATATTTTTTATAATTTTGTTGTGAATAATTAGGAGTCCTTAAGGAAAGCTAACGAATTATTTTTCATCCTTTTTAAGACCCAACAACACCCTTCAATTAACTTGTCGTGGTTCGCCTATCTCGCAAGAGTTATGCTATCCTGCCATACTCATCTAGCCAATTTTTACACTTGATATGGAGTTTGCTAGTTTTCTTCTGTTGACCTCACTTTTTGATCAACTCTTATATCCAATCTCATCGGGACATATAACCTTCCCCTTAGTATCACTAGATTTCTAAATTGAGCTCAGTTAAGCTACGACTTGAACCTCACTAACGTATGAGTTAGCTTTAATTTAACCTATGATTAAAATCAACCTAAACAAAATTAAAAATAACCAAACTAAAATAGAACCAAACATGACCAAACTTCAACCAAAATAAATGTTAGATAAATAAATTCATTTAATTTAATCAATCGAAACCCATTAAATGCTTTCAATTAGAATCCACCAAATTTTGTCTCATAGGGTGTGGCCCGCATTTTAAGTTGAAATATCTTGAAATAAGGCTCACTTCTTGACCAAAACAATCACCTGTCCTCTCATTAGAAGACCTTCCATGTTGGCAAGATTTCTGATCTCTAAACATGCCAAAAAGGCCTCAAAGTGCTAGCTTTGGCTGGCTTAATCATGCCACCCTTTGGCGTGGCTACGCCGATGCCTCTTTGACGGTGTAGTTAAGCCTCGAGGTGGCGTAACTACGCCGCACCACCGGAGGGGGCGGCTTAGTTATGCTACTTGGCGGCATGATCACGTCATCGCTAGTTCAATTCTTGCTCAATTTCGAAGCACCAATTGCTCTCGCCTACAACTACCATCGCCTCTACTCCTTAATTTAACCCATCACTTGCCTCTAGGCAAAAGGATCCATCACTCCCCTCCTCTCCTCGGTTTGCTTTTCCACTTTGGTGTCTCGGTCAATCTGTTTCCTCTATGGTGATGTTTTTTAGCCATTTTACGTCACTTTAAGTTTCTCAATGTGAAACACTTGTACTCCATATTTAGTTTGTTTAATATGATCTCTATGTATGCTTTCCCTTCATGTATGGGACTTACATGTGAAACACTTAGATTCCATTCTTAGTTTTATGCTGTGTTTTCTATGTGTATTTTTATTTTGTGTATGGGATTTACATGTGTTCTTCGTTCTATGTGTAGGATCTCTATACTTAGTTTACCTTCACATGTAATCTTTATATGTATTTGTATCCTCATGAGTAAAATTTTCATGTTTAGAATTCTCATATATAAGGCTCCCATGTGTAAACTTTCATGTATTTCCTTTTATGTAATTTTATTTTGTGTAAAACAATCAGTTCCATTAGCTCCTAGAGTAATGTACGTTCACATATGAGCCGCTAAGTATGATCCACCTCAACACGGGAGAGCCACTTCCTCTTCCCTACCCTAGCTGAAACCCAACACTTCCCCTTCCATACATGAGCCGAACTCCACACTTCCCCCTCCATACCCTAGCCGAAACCCCACACTTCCCTCTCCATACCCCAGTCAAAACCCTAAATCAGCCCTTCTTCATCCTAGTTGAAACCCTAAACTTCTCTTCCTCACCCAAGTCGAATTCCTAGCTTAACCTCCACTGCATCTTTCTCTCCCTCACTTAACCGAACGATCTCATTACACAAACATCTATTTATTTCCCATGACCTGAATCTTAACAATAGTTCATGGCTTGAATCTTTGCTTTAGTTCTTTGTCATGTTTCGTGCAAAAAGAAATTCATGTGATAATGTGTCCATCTCATGCAAAAGGAACAAAAAATCTGCATGTGTTAGCTCTATATCGATTGTGATAGAAAACTCATTCGATAGTCTCATGTCCAAAGAAAAATTTATCTGTTTATTTTTATGCCTAAAATAAAAATTCTAAGTGTTTAGTTCCATGTCTCAAAACAAAAATTTTATATGTTAGTTTCATATCTCATGTGCCAGTGGTATTGCCTCATCTCAAAATAGAAGTTAGAATTTTTCATGTTTCCATGCCAAAAAAATACAAATTGGGACCTTACGTTTTAAGCAAAACTCTTTGTTTGGCATACGTGCCTAGGAATGATTATTTTTATATGTTTGTTAGAAAAAAACTTGTTGCAAAAATTTACATAATTGTACTAGTGTTAGCTACGCATTTGAAAGAAATAATTATTATCATTAGCTCTTTCTTTTTCTATAATTATTATCATTAACTCTTTCTTTTTCTATAAAAACTCATGTAAATCTAAATATGGTCTAAGTCAAAAGATTTTATAAAGTTTAAAGATGAACTCTAAAAAGAGGGTAAAAATATAATGTAAGTCCATGTGTTCTAATTCAAAATATTCTCATAAGCTTATTTTCTAAAAAGTTTAAATTGATCAAAACTTAATTTTTCTTTTAAGGTGGAGTAAGTTTCTTAATGAATNATAAATCTAAATATGGTCTAAGTCAAAAGTTTTTATAAAGTTTAAAGATGAACTCTAAAAAGAGGGTAAAAATATAAGGTAAGTCCATGTGTTCTAATTCAAAATATTCTCATAAGTTTATTTTCTAAAAAGTTTAAATTGATCAAAACTTAATTTTTCTTTTAAGGTGGAGTAAGTTTCTTAATGAATNTGTAAGTCCATGTGTCAAAATATTCTCATAAGCTTATTTTCTAAAAAGTTTAACTTGATCAAAACTTAATTTTTCTTTTAAGGTGGAGTAAGTTTCTTAATGAATAAAGATATTTGTGAACCCAAATAACACTTTCTAAAATAAATTTTTAACAAAACTTTCCATGATAAAAAAGAAAACTTTAAATATTTTCTAAATAAAGACATTTTTAAAACCAAAATTAAAACTTTTTAAAGTGAAATATTCAAAAAGAAAAGTCACGTAAAACATTTTCGAAGAGAAAATTAAATAAAAAAATAAGAATAAAAATCTTTTCAAACCCAAATAAACCTTTTTATAGAATTTAAATAAAATATTTTCAAGNTGGAAAACATTTTCGAAGGGAAAATTAAATAAAAAATAAGAATAAAAATCTTTTCAAACCCAAATAAACCTTTTTNAAAACTTTAAATATTTTCTAAATAAAGACATTTTTAAAACCAAAATAAAAACCTTTTAAAGTGAAATAATCAAAAAGAAAGGTCACGTAAAACATTTTCGAAGGGAAAATTAAATAAAAAATAAGAATAAAAATCTTTTCAAACCCAAATAAACCTTTTTATAGAATNTTCTCTCCTAATACATTGATATACATAAATTGGTTATTTATCTTGCTCGCAAGTAAATTTCTTTTTGTTTGTATTTTCTTGCAGGTAGCTTGACAAAGCTCAGCTCTTTCACATTTCTAACTCCAGTGTTTGCCTCTATTTTTGGGTATGTGAATTTCATTTTTGTTCTTAATATTATTTTTAAGCATTTCCTAAGCTTCACAAGGAGCTCTTATTTTTTAGGTATGTTCTGTGACATGAAAATATTGTTTATTATTGGTTCTGATTGTTATGCTTTTACATGTTTTTGTGGATTTTAATTGATTCAGACAATAAATTTCATCCATCTTGAACCTAAGGACATTAATTGAATNCTAAGTTTGACCTATAAATGGATATGTTTTCTTTTAAAAACATGTGATTTACTAGCTTAACTCTTAAATATATAAGTCTTGAGCAATTTCATATTAGATTCACTCACATGCTTAATAGTATCTTTGTGTGTGACAAAAATATTTTTCAAAAATATATTTTCATATGTGTGAAAATAAAAACTTTGGGAAATGAAGATTGTGAATGAAACTTAAGTGTGAAGACTCTAAATGTGGAAGACTTAAATAACATACCTCTTTGGCATTTAAGTTTCAATATAGAAGAGTAAATAATATATTAGAAGTCAAACTTGAGTGAAAATCAATGGAAAATACTAACTTAGGATAGAAAATCAACTATTAAAAGCTAAACCTAGAAGACCATGATTCTCACAATGACTGACAAACCAGAAGTGGAAACAAATCTCGCATGAAATATCAAACCCCAAAAGCTAAAATTCATAAACTTAAATCACTGTAATCACCACTAGGTAGATCAATTATGAACTCTAGGTTAGTTAATTTAGAAACAAATCCCAAGATCACTCACTCACACCTTAGAATAGTCAAGTTTAGAAGTCTAAGTTAGATTACTAGATACTCCTAGTTAGGCTAAAAATTTGGGCATATAAAACAAATAACGTTAGCCCTTTTTGATTATGTAGGTGCCCTAGGAAGTAACCCATGGTTACTGACAAAGACATCTCGAACCACCTAATAGTAAGAAAGTCTACATCCTCCATCACTATGATAATAATGAATATCTCTTATTGTCTGGTTGGTTAATAGTTTAAGAATCCTAATGTGCTTGGATGATGGAATGTCATGAGCATTTTGACCGGAGACATTATTCCAAAAAATTAAGCTAGTCCACTTTCTATCCTCGTAGAATCTAGATTTGTTTTAAGATTAATGTTTCACTCTCATTTAGAAATCCTTATACCTTATCATGTTCCCTAATTTAGGATTCAAATTCTTAAGTTAACTTTTCTAATCCATCCCTTTTCAATCCAAATCAATCAATGCAAATCAACATTTTCAACCTGAGTAAACCCTTTTTCCAATTTAAATCAAACCTTTTTGGATCTGAACCAAATTCTTTTAATTTGAAACTAACATTTTCATGACTTTCATACAATACCTTTCCAAAACTATAAATTTTCAAGCGCAAAGACTCTAAAACCACCCTTTTTCAAAACTTTTAAAACTTTAAAACATTTTCAAAACCCTAAACTTTGCAAACTCTAAAATTAATTCAAATTTCAAAATCTTTTTCTAACTTTAAATTTTCAAGCAAAACACGCTTTAAAACTTTTAAATCCTTCAAAACACAAGACTTAAAATTTTAAACCTTCAAAAACTTCAAAACTTAAAGCTTTTAACTTTTAACAACTTCAAAACTCAAAAAAAAAAAACATGAAAAACCTAAAAAATTTAAAAAAAAAACTTTTAAAACTATAAAAACTTTAAAACTTCAAAACTTAAAACTTCAAAACCAAATATTTCAACTTCAAAATTTAAAATATTTAAATAAACTTCAACATGATCTTAAAATTCAAATAAATTTCAGATAATTTAAAACTAAATTTAATACCTATAAATTCAAACAAACCTTCATAAATTAGTTTTAACAACCCTCAAGAAATCCTTAACAACCTTTAAACAACTTGTAAACCAACAAACCTTGTTCAAAATAAACCTTCTTTTACTCAAATTAATAAATTTAAATCAAATCCAACCAACTCAAGTTTTCAGCTCAAATGAATCCAATCCCAAACCAAAATCTTTTCAATTCAAATCAAACTCTTTCAAACATATCAATCCCAAGTCAAACCCTATCCAAACAATCAAGCCCAAATTAAACATTTTCAAATCAAATCTAATTTCCGAAATCCAACAAAATCAAAATTATCATTATTTTAACAAATTCACAATTTTAATTTCAATGGCTTGTCTTCTTCTCATGGTTGTCCAATCATTTTCCTTGGTCTTTTCTTGAGATTTTGTCATTGGACTGTAAGTCCTAACTTTTTAATTCCCATCAAATCTTTTCCAAACAAATCCATCGATCTGAGGTCTAGAAACATCAATCTTCAAGACACTTACCTTATAATCATGTTTGATATGACAATACTATAATCGAGAGGGAGCTAAAACTCAAAGGATGGAAGTAACTACGAGGATTTATTCTCATAAGGATAACAGACACCATCATAAAATCAACCCTACCTTACACATGTAAGGTTAGGTAATAATCTTTGGTTACGAGGACCCCCAAATCTTAAAGATTATTTTCATCTGAATTGTTAGATTCTTTTTTAGGTAATATTTTTACCTCTCGGGCAGCATATTTTTCTTCAAATGACGTATTCGATCATTTAGATAGCAATCTTTCAAGGTTTGTAGAGGACATGAGAAAAGAGATACCAAACATCTCACCTTCCCCTTCACTTTTTCTGCCAACAGAATCCATTATAAAAGTAAACTTGGCAGAAATTCTGCTTGGATTATTAAGTATCTTTAGAAATGATCTGTTCCAGAACTGCTAAAATGATCAGCACAGCTAGTCTACTTATTTGATATGAGTAAATTATTAGCGCAACTGTCTACTTGCCTTAACAGCAAATCCCGAACTGACTGGTTATTACTGTGTTGTTGAGCATGCCCAGAGGGCAATATCATTTGTTAATCTGGCTTTGTTTCCTATAAGAATGAAATTTTCTCTTTTCTTACCTTAAGTTTGATTAGGTGGTTTGATTAAGGGTGTGTTTGGGGGCAGCTTATGCTTATCCAGATAAGCAGCTTATCCTGAAACGCGGCCCGCGGGGGTTGACCCGGGGCCTGCGTTTAGAGTAAAAACCCAACCGCGTTTTAGGATAAGCTGCCGAAACTTTTTTTCAAACGGTGAGGCGGCACACTTATAAGCTGCCCCAAAGAGGCCCTAAGTCTTCCTTTCTATGCATTTTAATGGCTTTTTACAAAATATTCTTAGGATACGTAGTTAGACACCACTGTTTGTAAAGAATGTCAAAATAAAAAGTTATGTAATTCAATCCTTATATTATAAGGCTTCAATAATTTTATGTGCCTTTCCATTTTCCTTTCTTCGTTGTTATGCTGGTTGATTCATTACAAAGTAACTGATAAGGAAATATTTACATTGGCACAGCACATGATCATAGGTGGGCTGCCTTTGCTAGTTATTTCAGTTCTGAATCATGATCCTGCTATAAGCGGGAATTTAAAGGATCTAACATCTGATGATATTTGGGCTCTTCTATACACTTCAATATTTGGAAGTGCCATCAGCTATGGTGTATTTTTCTACAATGCTACTAGAGGTCATATTTTTCTCTCCTCTCCTAATACATTGATCTACATAAATTGGTTATTTATCTTGCTTGCAAGTAAATTTCTTTTTGTTTGTATTTTCTTGCAGGTAGCTTGACAAAGCTCAGCTCCTTCACATTTCTAACTCCAGTGTTTGCCTCTATTTTTGGGTATGTGAATTTCATTTTTGTTATTAATAGTATTTTTAAGCATTTCTTAAGCTTCACAAGGAGCTCTTATTTTTTAGGTATGTTCTGTAACATGAAAATATTGTTTATTATTGGTTCTGATTGTTATGCTTAGATTTTTTTGTGGATTTTAATTGATTCAGACAATAAATTTCATCCATCTTGAACCTAAGGACATTAATTGAATTCAGGTTTCTCTACCTGGGGGAGACATTCTCTCCTTCACAATTAGGTGGTGCAGTAGTGACACTGGTTGGTATATATTTGGTCAATTACAAAGACGATGGCAATGATACTGCATGAAATTACTTTTAAGGTTCAAGCTTATATTGTTCTCTTCTAAGTGGCAATGAATTGGTGCTGAATTTCTGCATTATATTCTTGAAGCATGGCATGAAATTCATTCTCTATTGATCCAAGACTATACTTCCATGAAAGGAATTGCTGGAAATCGGTCATATGGCTCTATTCGATAATGCAGCTGAAATAATTGGCAACAAAAATCTTGTACTTTAGTGTTTTGATGAATGCCTACACATATACCAGTATGCATATGGAAAGTTAGGCTTTGTATAGTTGTGTTTTTCGCTTTTTTGTTCAGGGTTGTTGGTGGCATGATTTTATTAATCTCTGTAAAGCTTCCATGAATGTAGTTTTGTTGTAATGTTTCGGGGCCTTTCTAAAAAAGCTTCTCTGTTTTGATTGTTGTTTTTATGCAACTCTGGTGCCAAATATTGTCTAGTCCAAATACAAGTTTTTTATAAAAGATTCAGACTCAGTGCAATGATCATTTAATGCATTTACAATTTCAGGCTTTGCTTGAATATGTTTCTGCAGTTTGTAGACACCCGACCTCTTCTCAAGATGAATTCTTCAACTAAAAAATTGTTTCATTTTTGAGTCAATCAGAATTTTGAGTTGACTTACAGGACAATTTTGACTCCTGGTTTGCTTTAGTGTTGATTTTGAGCTTATAAGTTGCTTGAAAATGATTCGAGTTGATTTATTTAATTAAAAAAAGTTTTTAAGTTCAATACTCCATAGCTTGTTCTTATTCTCAAACTGTCGTCTCTTTGCTTCAATTCTCCTCTCCACGGAATCGTCCTCACCTTCGCTGGTTATCGTGTAGATCATTTGAAATTTCCAAATTTTGTTGAGAAGAAATGTTTTCTCGAATGGAAACATTGGTTCCAACAAACTCATTGAATTTTGGGTTCTACAATTGAAGAATGAGTTAATAAAATAATTCATATATTGCCATTGTACTATTTTTGTTAGGAATTTCAGTAAAAGTTGTCCATGAATAGCTCTGTTCATATCTTTGATAAGTTTAGGTTTAGTTTCTTTGTCCAATTTGCAAGCTCATAATGAATGGTCGTTCTGAGCTTTTATATATATCCATATATTATAGAAAGAGCAGCTCGTGGCTCCTTACGTGTTAATTTAAAAAAAAAATGATTACAAAGTTTTTTTGGGAAAACCAGAATCCCCTCTAGAAAATAATGCTAGGGGTTCCGTTTTCCTCATTACAACTCCACCCAAAAAAGGATAAAAACCGTATTCAAAAGAAAAAAAGCCTAAAAATACATCAAACCAAAACGTATACCCAAATAAATGACGTATGCCCAAAATATACATGTATAAGAAAAACAACAAGGTAAGAAACTTGTAAGCCGAAGAGCGACTTCACGAGGGCAGGGATCCGGCGAAGTAACCTCCAAAAACCTGCAACTCAGAAGGGCTGAGACGTAAAGGCATTAGTTAGTGTAAATGGGAAGAAAGATTATAGTGGTCCAAGTTCCTCCAAAAATCCAAACAGTAAAAACAGACAACCCGAGGCAAGAGAAGCACCCCGCAAATCTACCACCAAAATCCAGCAACCTGAGCCAGACAACCCACCCAAACAAAAATATTGGCAAAGGATTTTGGAGCCGTGGGCCTCCAAATATAAGAGATACTGTCCTTTAAAAATATCCAGCTTCCAAACCCCCAATAAAACCATCAAAGCAAACCGAAATTAGTGTCTTCCATACTCCATACCCCTGGTAACAATCATCCCAAAACACCTCTCAACCAAAGCAAAGGAGCCCTGGGCCTCCTCGCACATCGAAATACACCAAGAGAGGTATCTGTAAATGAGCTTCCAAAAAGGGAGCCATGGGCCTCCCTTATATACCCGAGAATAAATGGTGGAGGTATCCTGGATCATCTTGCACCAATTAAAGTATAACAGGGTAGTATAGTTGTCCATAAACTGCAAAAATCCAAGTCTCCAAAGTGCACAGGAAAAAGAAAAGGGTGAGGAAATAGGAAGGGTCGAGCACAAAATCACGACCACCCAATGAGGCTTAAAAAGAAGCAACCCTGCGAATATAAGGTGCATCAATATTATCACCAACTAAGAGAGTATGTAAAGGAGGTGGGGGAGTAGATCCCACTCTACAAGTTTGAGTAGAACTTCTTAATTTAGCGAGCCAATTAGCAGTTTGATTGCCTTCCCGGTAATTGAAACTTCAAATAACATTCACATTGGACAGTAACCCTTTAATGCTCCTAATATGATAAAGAATATCCCAAGGGGCATCGACACCATTATCTAAAATTTCAATTAAGGTACAATTATCACATTCAAAAATGATGTTCCTCCAACTTAAATAGTAAGCGAAAATAACACCGTTTAAAATAGCCTGAGCTTCCACCTCTATAGGAGAATCCACATTAGAAGGAGAGGAAAAAAAAATGCAGTCCCCCACATAATTCCTAACAATGCCCCCACAACCAGCTTCAGAGACATTCTAACTTCCACTAGTATTAATTTTAAACCAACCTGTAGGAGGTGGAGACCATTTTACTAAAATAGGAGGATGAAGGGGCCTCCTCCCTTCCAAATTCGATGCCCCAAAGCAAGAAAATAATTGATGCCCGAAAAGAAACCATTTTTGGAATTCCCCAATCTCCATAATTTATTAATGTAAGAGATGATATTTGAGAAAACCATAGTATTATGAATCACCTTTTCTTCATTAATAGTGTCATTCCTTGCCATCCATATAAACCAACAAATAATATAAGGATAGAATTGCTAAAAGTGTTTCCTCTAACGTTCTGGATTGCACCTCAAAAAGGTAAGAAAGAGGTTCCTCGCCGGAGTAATAATGTTACCAAACCACAAATCGGCCCTTTTTCAAACGTATAAAGAAAAAGGGCACAAAAAGAAGATATGCTCAAGAGTTTCCTCTGCCGAATTACACAAGAAACAGCGGAAGACAATTCTCAAACCTTTCATCTTCAAGATGTTATCGCAAAGTAAAGTTAAGTGAAATATGCGCTAAGCCAAAAAAGACATTGACAGAGTTAAAGCCCAAACCCCAAGGGGTGTTATGAAAGCTATACCGAGAAACATAAATAGATTTGGTAATAGAGCTAGCCAAGGGTAATTTCAACACAGGAGTATCATGCACATGAGGATCAATAGGAATGTTGGAAATGTAGGTGGCTCCCTCCATCCCCAATAAAGTAGTAAGAAGAGGAAGATTCCAATGGTCATCCACCCAAGTGTCGGACACTTTGAGATTGGAAAATGTAGTATCCCTCAAATGAAGAGAGACATGTGACCAACAGTCATGCCAGAAGGAGAGATTTATAGAACCCACATCCCAAAATATGAAATTCTTCGCCCAGTCTCTAACCAAAAGCAGTCTCTTCCAAATGGTGGAGTTACCAAGCCTCCAAGCGATGAAAGCAAGATGAGAGAAGCGACAATATTTCCCATGCATGAAATTGGCTCATAAGGACTCATTTTTTCTGAAATTAAACCATTGTTTAAATACATTAATATCAGCGATATGTTGGAAGGATTTAAAACCCAAACCCCCAACACTAAAAGGTTTGCAAACATCCTTCCAAGGTAGCCAACTTTTACCAGAGTGATTTCCCATCCAAAGAAACTTATTAATTCAAGATTCAAAATAGTACTTTTCTTGGGTTGGAGCACTTGAAGATTGTAAAGCGGAAGAGAATGAAAGATGCTCCTAAGTAGTGTAATACGACCTCCAAATGATAGAAAATTATTTTTCCAATCCAAGATTCTTTTTCCGAATCTTCTCTATAACCTCGTCAAACTGTATCCGTCTTTTTCGGCCCTTAAGAAGAAAGACCCCCAAATATTTAAGTGGAAGGGTAGAGAGGGAGAAACTAGTATAATTAGCAATCCAGGAAGTATTAGAACGGTTAATCGTGTTCCCTAAATATATTTAGCATTTACTAGCATTAAAAGAGAGGCCGAAAACAGACTAAAAATCAACCATTAACTTATGAATCTCCTTCACCGTGGACTTGCTTTCATTAGAGAAAAGAATCATATCATCCGAATAGGCTAAATGAGATACCATCATATTAGACTTATGAGAATATTGCAGCTTTAGATTCTGCCTGAAAATGTTATTAAGCATTCTAGAGAGATAATAAAAAATGAGAACAAAATTGTCGGCGATAAAGGATCACCCTGTTTAATCCCACGACCCGCACTAAAAAAGCCACGAGATTGGCCATTAATAAGAATGTTGTACTTGTTGCAATGAAGCCAAGAAGATATGAGCTTACAAAACTTCTGAGAGAAACCACAAGAATATTCAAAATAAACTCCCAGCTAATAGAATCATAAGTCTTGCTAATGTCCAGTTTAGTAACCATATTGCCTCCTCTACATTTTTTATCAATATCAAGAATAAGCTCCTGAGCCAACATAATATTATCAGTAATCCCCCTCCCCTGAATAAAAGCAGATTGATTCAAAGAGATTAATTTGTGTAGGTGAGGTTGTAGGCGTTTGACCAAAATCTTGCTAATCACCTTAGAAATCACAGATGTTAAAGAGATTGGTTTGAAATGATCCCACGAGCTTTTTTGGGTATTCTTAGGGATGAGAACTATAGTAGCATCAGAGAAATAATTGCTAAGGGTTTCCCCTCTAAAGAAAATCTGGATAGCCAAAACCACATGATCCTTTACAATAGTCCATCATTTAATATAGAAAGCAGAAGTGAAACCATCAGGTCCTGGAGCTTTATTACAGTTAATGTCAAGAAGGATAGAGTAAACTTCCTCAACCGTAGGAATGCCACAAAGGTCGATATCCCCCATATGATGACGAACATCATCAAACAAAGAGGCATCCACAAAGCCTGACGTGTCATGATACTCAAATAATTTAGAGAAGTACTGAACAACATTCTCCCTAATGTCCTCACCCCCAGTAATCTAGTTTCCGTCGTTGTTTTTAATTCTCACAATGAGGTTATTAGCTCTTCTCTTTTTAATACAAGCGTGGAAATACTTGGTGTTTCTATCACCCTGAGAAAAATGAGTATCTCTCGCTTTTTTTTGGAGGAACTCCTCCCAAAGAGAGGCTTCAAGGAACTCTTTATTAGCATCCTGTAACTCTTGTATGATGTCATCGGTGTTCTCATCAAGACCCTGAAGCATGTTCACCCCTTGTTCGGCTTTCTGACTCTAGCATGAACATCATCAAATACATCCCAATTCCAAGCCCTTAAAGCAGCAGCCACCCTTTTATGTAATTTCCAAAGAATGTAACAAGCATTTCCCACCTCCTCGCAAAGCCAATTAGCTGCAATTAATCTCAAAAAGTCATCATGTCTCGCTCAAACATTTAATAACTAAAAATGATAAATAGGAGATTTTTTGAAATAGTCGAAAGATAAGAGTAGAGGACCGATCATATATATAATAAAAATAAATGACCTTAGGCTATTATACGAGCCCCGGTCATCCCTGATGCATCTAACTATTCAAATATCACACCTTTTGCGGGGGGGNGATAAAAACTTTGGGAAATGAAGTTTGTGAATGAAACTTAAGTGCGAAGACTCTAAATGTGGAAGACTTAAATAACATTCCTCTTTGGCATTTAAGTTTCAATATAGAAGAGTAAACAATATAGAAGTCAAACTTGAGTGAAAATCAATGGAAAATACTAACTTAGGATAGAAAAGCAACTATTAAAAGCTAAACCTAGAAGACCTTGATTCTCACAATGACTGAAACCAGGAGTGGAAACAAATCTCGCATGAAATATCAAACCCCAAAAACTAAAATTCATAAACTTAAATCATTGTAATCACCACTAGGTAGATCAATTATGAACTCTAGGTTAGTTAATTTAGAAACAAAACCCAAGATCACTCACTCACACCTTAGAATAGTTAAGTTTAGAAGTCTAAGTTAGATTACTAGATAGTCCTAGTTAGGCTAAAAATTTGGACATATAAAACAAATAACGTTAGCCCTTTTTGATTATGTAGGTGCCCTAGGAAGTAACCCATGGTTACTGACAACGACATCTCGAACCACCTAATAGGAAGAAAGTCTATATTCTCCATCACTATGATAATAATGAATATCTCTTATTGTCTGGTTGGTTAATAGTTTAAGAATCCTAATGTGCTTGGATGATGGAAAGTCATGAGCATTTTGACTGGAGACATTATTCCAAAAAATTAAGCTAGTCCACTTTCTATCCTCGTAGAATCTAGATATATTTTAAGATTAATGTTTCACTCTCATTTAGAAATCCGTATACCTTATCATGTTCCCTAATTTAGGATTCAAATCCTTTAAGTTAACTTTTCTGTCTATCCCTTTTCAATCCAAATCAATCAATGCAAATCAACATTTTCAACCTGAGTAAACCCTTTTTCCAATTTGAATCAAACCTTTTGGATCTGAACCAAATTCTTTTAATTTAAAACTAACATTTTCATGACTTTCATACAATACCTTTCCAAAACTATAAATCTGCAAGCGCAAAGACTCTAAAACCACGCTTTTTCAAAACTTTTAAAACCTTAAAAACTTTTCAAAACCCTAAACTTTGCAAACTCTAAAATTAATTCAAATTTCAAAATCTTTTTCTAAATTTAAATTNATTAAGCTAGTCCACTTTCTATCCTCGTAGAATCTAGATTTATTTTAAGATTAATGTTTCACTCTCATTTAGAAATCTTTATACCTTATCATGTTCCCTAATTTAGGATTCAAATCCTTTATGTTAACTTTTCTAGTCCATCCCTTTTCAATCCAAATCAATCAATGCAAATCAACATTTTCAACCTGAGTAAACCCTTTTTCCAATTTGAATCAAACCTTTTGGATCTGAACCAAATTCTTTTAATTTAAAACTAACATTTTCATGACTTTCATACAATACCTTTCCAAAACTATAAATTTTCAAGCGCAAAGACTCTAAAACCACCCTTTTTCAAAACTTTTAAAACTTTAAAACCTTTTCAAAACCCTAAACTTTGCAAACTCTAAAATTAATTCAAATTTCAAAATCTTTTTCTAAATTTAAATTTTCAAACAAAACACACTTTAAAACTTTTAAATCCTTCAAAACACAAGACTTAAAATTTTTAAACCTTCAAAAACTTCAAAACTTAAAGCTTTTAACTTTTAACACCTTCAAAACTCAAAAAATAAAAACATGAAAAACCTAAAAAAATTAAAACAAAACTTTTAGAACTATAAAAACTTTAAAACTTCAAAACTTAAACTTTTAATACTTCAAAACTTAAAACTTCAAAACCAAATATTTCAACTTCAAAATTTAAAAATTTAAATAAACTTCAACATGATCTTAAAATTCAAACAAATTTTAGATAATTTTAAACAAAATTTAATACCTATAAATTCAAACAAACCTTCATAAATTAGTTTTAACAACCCTCAAGCAATCCTTAACAACCTTTAAGCAACTTGTAAACCAACAAACCTTGTTCAAAATAAACCTTCTTTTACTCAATATAATAAATTTAAATCAAATCCAACCAACTCAAGTTTTCAGCTCAAATGAATCCAATCCCAAACCAAAATCTTNGTTAAAATTCAAACAAATTTCAGATAATTTTAAACAAAATATAATACCTATAAATTCAAACAAACCTTCATAAATTAGTTTTAACAACCCTCAAGCAATCCTTAACAACCTTTAAACAACTTGTAAACCAACAAACCTTGTTCAAAATAAACCTTATTTTACTCAAATTAATAAATTTAAATCAAATCCAACCAACTCAAGTTTTCAGCTCAAATGAATCCAATCCCAAACCAAAATCTTTTCAATCCAAATCAAACTCTTTCAAACATATCAATCCCAAGTCAAACCCTATCCAAACAATCAAGTCCAAATTAAACGTTTTCAAATCAAATATAATTTCCGAAATCCAACAAAATCAAAATTATCATTATTTTAACAAATTCACAATTTTAATTTCAATGGCTTGTCTTCTTCTCATGGGTGTCCAATCATTTTCCTTGGTCTTTCCTTGAGATTTGGTCATTGGACTGTAAGTCCTAACTTTTTAATTCCCATCAAATCTTTTTCAAACACATCCATCGATCTGAGGTCTAGAAACATCAATCTTCAAGACACTTGCCTTATAATCATGTTTGATATGAGAATACTATAATCGAGAGGGAGCTAAAACTCCAAGGATGGAAGTAACTACGAGGATTTATTCTCATAAGGGTAACAGACACCATCATAAAATCAACCCTACCTTACACATGTAAGGTTAGGTAATAATCTTTGGTTACGAAGACCCCCAAATCTTAAAGATTATTTTCAGGTAATATTTTTAAAATCAACCCTACCTTACACATGAATAGTTAGATTCTTTTTTAGGTAATATTTTTACCTCTCGGGCAGCATATTTTTCTTCAAATGACATTTTCTATCATTTAGATAGCAATCTTTCAAGGTTTGTAGAGGACATGAGAAAATAGATCCCAATCATCTTCCCTTCCCCTTCACTTTTTCTGCTAACAGAATCCATTATAAAAGTAAACCTGGCAGAAAATCTGCTTGGAGTATTAAGTATCTTTAGAAATGATCTGTTCCAGAAGTGCTAAAATGATCAGCACCGTGTTTTGCTTCACTAGTCTACTTATTTGATATGAGTAAATTATTAGCGCAACTGTCTACTTGCCTTAACATGCAAATCCCGAACTGACTGGTTATTACTGTGTTGCAAATCCAGAGGGCAATATCATTTGTTAATCTGGCTTTGTTTCCTATAAGAATGAAATTTTCTCTTTTCTTAAGTTTGATTAGGTGGTTTGATTAAGGGTGTGTTTGGGGGCAGCTTATGCTTATCCAGATAAGCAGCTTATCCTGAAACACGGCCCGCGGGGGTTGACCTGCGACCTGCGTTTAGAGTAAAAACCCAACCGTGTTTTAGGATAAGCTGTCGAAACATGTTTTTCAAACGGTGAGGCGGCGCACTTATAAGCTGCCCCAAACAGACCCTAAGTCTTCCTTTCTATGCATTTTAATGGCTTTTTACAAAATATTCTTAGGATACGTAGTTAGACACCATTGTTTGTAATTTTGTTGGATCAGAATGTCAAAATGAAAAGTTTTGTAATTCAATCTTTATATTATAAGGCTTCAATAATTTTATGTGTCTTTCCATTTTCCTTTCTTCGTTTTTATGCTGGTGGTTTATTGGTTAAACATCATTCATTACAAAGTAACTGATAAGGAAATATTTACATTGGCACAGCACATGATCATAGGTGGGCTGCCTTTGCTAGTTATTTCAGTTCTGAATCATGATCCTGCTATAAGCGGGAATTTAAAGGATCTAACATCTGATGATATTTGGGCTCTTCTATACACTTCAATATTTGGAAGTGCCATCAGCTATGGTGTATTTTTCTACAATGCTACTAGAGGTCGTATTTTTCTCTCCTAATACATTGATATACATAAATTGGTTATTTATCTTGCTCGCAAGTAAATTTCTTTTTGTTTGTATTTTCTTGCAGGTAGCTTGACAAAGCTCAGCTCTTTCACATTTCTAACTCCAGTGTTTGCCTCTATTTTTGGGTATGTGAATTTCATTTTTGTTCTTAATATTATTTTTAAGCATTTCTTAAGCTTCACAAGGAGCTCTTATTTTTTAGGTATGTTCTGTAACATGAAAATATTGTTTATTATTGGTTCTGATTGTTATGCTTTTAGATGTTTTTGTGGATTTTAATTGATTCAGACAATAAATTTCATCCATCTTGAACCTAAGGACATTAATTGAATTCAGGTTTCTCTACCTGGGGGAGACATTCTCTCCTTCACAATTAGGTGGTGCAGTAGTGACACTGGTTGGTATATATTTGGTCAATTACAAAGACGATGGCAATGATACTGCATGAAATTACTTTTAAGGTTCAAGCTTATATTGTTCTCTTCTAAGTGGCAATGAATTGGTGCTGAATTTCTGCATTATATTCTTGAAGCATGGCATGAAATTCATTCTCTATTGATCCAAGACTATACTTCCATGAAAGGAATTGCTGGAAATCGGTCATATGGCTCTATTCGATAATGCAGCTGAAATAATAGGCAACAAAAATCTTGTACTTTAGTGTTTTGATGAATGCCTACACATATACCAGTATACATATGGAAAGTTAGGCTTTGTATAGTTGTGTTTTTCGCTTTTTTGTTCAGGGTTGTTGCTGGCATGATTTTCTTAATCTCTGTAAAGCTTCCATGAATGTAGTTTTGTTGTAATGTTTCGGGGCCTTTCTAAAAAAGCTTCTCTGTTTTGATTGTTGTTTTTATGCAACTCTGGTGCCAAATATTGTCTAGTCCAAATACAAGTTTTTTATAATAGATTCAGACTCAGTGCAATGATCATATAATGCATTAACAATTTCAGGCTTTGCTTGAATATGTTTCTGCAGTTTGTAGACACCCGACCTCTTCTCAAGATGAATTCTTCAACTCAAAAATTGTTTCATTTTTGAGTCTATCAGAATTTTGAGTTGACTTACAGGACAATTTTGACTCCTGGTTTACTTTTATGTTGATTTTGAGCTTATAAGTTGCTTGAAAATGATTGGAGTTGATTTATTTGATTTAAAAAAGTTTTGAAGTTCAATACTCCATAGCTTGTTCATATTGTTTTTGATTTGGCTCAAAATCAAATCATATTGAATCAAATTNTTTTTGACTCCTGGTTTACTTTAGTGTTGATTTTGAGCTTATAAGTTGCTTGAAAATGATTCGAGTTGATTTATTTGATTTAGAAAAGTTTTTAAGTTCAATACTCCATAGCTTGTTCATATTGTTTTTGATTTGGCTCAAAATCAAATCATATTGAATCAAATTCACTCAACGCAAAATACTCTTTCTTTGATTTCCAGCCCACTTTGAGTCAAGCTAAACATGAGTGTTTTGAATGAGTTTGAACTCAGACTGAAAGCCACCCGTACATGAATTCATGAACAGAGCCAGTGAGTTGGCACAACTGTTACACAAGTCATGCAGATTTCATCACAAAAAATTTTGGAAGAAATAACAAATGTAGAATGTTCTTTTCTTATAAATATATTTCTAATTTTTATCCAGATCTCCCCNGACCCGTACATGAATTCATGAACAGAGCCCGTGAGTTGGCACAACTGTTACACAGGTCATGCAGATTTCATCACAAAAAAATTTGGAAGAAATAACAAATGTAGAATGTTCTTTTCTTATAAATATATTTCTAATTTTTATCCAGATCTCCCCTAAATATTTTTCAAATAACTGTTGCACCTGTTTGGATGTCTCTAAATTTTTAATTATGGATGTATGCACTGCCCGCTTCTAAAAATCATATAATTGGTCATGTTTGAAGTATTTTGGATCAAATTTATGAGATTTCGTGTTAACCAACATGCTCAATATTCATTTATCAATCTCTCTAACGGATGTTTGCTTCTTATTCTCAAACTGTCGTCTCTTTGCTTCAATTCTCCTCTCCACGGAATCGTCCTCACCTTCGCTGGTTATTGTGTAGATCATTTGAAATTTCCAAATTTTGTTGAGAAGAAATGTTTCCTCGAATGGAAACATTGGTTCCAACAAACTCATTGAAGTTTGGGTTCTACAATTGAAGAATGAGTTAATAAAATAATTCATATATTGCCATTGTACTATCTTTGTTAGGAATTTCAGTAAATGTTGTTCGTGAATAGCTCTATTCATATCTTTGATAAGTTTAGGTTTAGTTTCTTTGTTTAATTTGCAAGCTCATAATGAATGGTTGTTCTGAGTTTTTATATATATATATATATATATATATATATTATAGAAAGAGCAGCTCGTGGCTCCTTACGTGTTAATTTCAAAAAAAACGATTACAAAGTTTTTTTGGGAAAAACCAGGATCCCCTCTAGAAAATAATCCTAGGGGTGTTGTTTTCCTCATTACAACTCCACCCAAAAAAGGATAAAAACGTATTCAAAAGAAAATAAAGCCTAAAAATACATGTATCAAACTAAAACGTATACCCAAATAAATGACGTATACCCAAAATGTACATGTATAAGAAAAGCAACAAGGTAAGAAACTTGTAAGCCGAAGAGCGACTTCATGAGTGCAGGGATCCGGCGAAGTAACATCCAAAAAACTGCAACTCAGAAGGGCTGAAACATAAAGACATTGGTTAGTGTAAATGGGAAGAAAAATCATAGTGGTCCAAGTTCCTCCAAAAATCTAAACAGCAAAAACAGACAACCTGAGGCAAGAGAAGCACCCCGCAAATCTACCACCAAAATCCAGCAACTTGAACCAATACAACCCACCCAAACAAAAATATTGGCAAAGGATTTTGGAGTCGTGGGCCTCCAAATATAAGAGATATTGTCCTTTAAAAATATCCAGCCTCCAAACCTCCAATAAAACCATCAAAGCAAACCAAAAATAGTGCCTCCCATACTCCATACTTCTGATAACAATAATCCCAAAACACCTCTAAACCAAAGCAAAGGAGCCCTGGGCCTCCTCGCACATCGAAATACACCAAAAGAGGTATCTGTAAATGAGCTTCCAAAAAGGGAGCCATGGGCCTCCCTTATATCCCCGAGAATAAATGGTGGAGGTATCCTGGATCACCTTGCACCAATTAAAGTATAACAGAGTAGTATAGTGCCCATAAACTGCAAACTCCAAGTCTTCAAAGTGCATAGGAAAAAGAAAAGGGTAGAGGAAATAGGAAGGGCCGAGCACAAAATCACGACCACCCAATGAGACTTAAAAAGAAGCAATCCTGCGAATATAAGGAGCATCGATATTATCACCAACCAAGAGAGTATGTAAAGGAGGAGGGGGAGTAGATCCCACTCTACAAGTTCGAGTAGAACTTCCTACTTTAGCGAGCCAATTAGCGGGTTGATTGCCTTCCCGGTAATTGATACTCCAAANACCCTCTAGAAAATAATCCTAGGAGTGTTGTTTTCCTCATTACAACTCCATCCAAAAAAGGATAAAAACGTATTCAAAAGAAAAAAAAAAGCCTAAAAATACATGTATCAAACCAAAACGTATACCCAAATAAATGATGTATACCCAAAATGTACATGTATAAGAAAAGCAGCAAGGTAAGAAACTTGTAAGCCGAAGAGCGACTTCACGAGTGCAGGGATCCGGCGAAGTAGCATCCAAAAAACTGCAACTCAGAAGGGCTGAAAAATAAAGACATTGGTTAGTGTAAATGGGAAGAAAAATCATAGTGGTCCAAGTTCCTCCAAAAATCTAAACAGCAAAAACAGACAACCCGAGGCAAGAGAAGCACCCCGCAAATCTACCACCAAAATCCAGCAACTTGAGCCAATACAGCCCACCCAAACAAAAATATTGGCAAAGGATTTTGGAGTCGTGGGCCTCCAAATATAAGAGATAATGTCCTTTAAAAATATCCAGCCTCCAAACCCCCAATAAAACCATCAAAGCAAACCAAAAATAGTGCCTCTCATACTCCATACTCCTGATAACAATAATCCCAAAACACCTCTAAACTAAAGCATAGGAAAAAGAAAAGGGTAGAGGAAATAGGAAGGGCCGAGCACAAAATCACGGCCACCCAATGAGACTTAAAAAAAAGCAATCCTGCGAATATAAGGAGCATCGATATTATCACTAACCAAGAGAGTATGTAAAGGAGGAGGGGGAGTAGATCCCACTCTACAATTTCGAGTAGAACTTCCTACTTTAGCGAGCCAATTAGCGGGTTGATTGCCTTCCCGGTAATTGANGTGATGGAAGGACGAACTACAGGATGAGGACGTAGAGACCACTTAACTAAAACCATACGCGGATTTTCTTCATCCCTCAGTCATCCTCTTTCATTCGGTTGTTTGTGGAGTCATTCTTCGCTCTATCTGATGTGGAGTTGTGATGTGACTTTTTTATATGCTTAATTTTATATATTATATAGTCACAATGATATAGACGCAAGTATACGTATAGCTCAAGTAATATAAGACTTTCTGATTAAGCCCCAAATATCGATCCCACGAGGAAGCGAGGAAAAATGTCCTTAGCCAAATTTCAGTCAACAACTATTAGTCCTTAGTTTGGAATATCGATTAAAATAGTATTTTATCTAGCAACTACTCCTAAATGCGAATGTTAAATGCAATAATAGTAACTATTCCTAAATGTAAATATTAATTTTAAAGTTAACCCTTTTTGAATGAGTATGTTTGGAGAACTTTAAGATGTTAAGAACTACTATTCTTAATTAGTAAATTTGATAATGTAAAGGAATGAGATACATTAAATATTGTATATGCTAAATATGAGCAATTTTAATTATCTACCCTGATTCAGTGTTATAGAAAATCATTGGCTAATCTTAGGTTTAGTCCCTAAATCTGTAGCTATGCTAGGAGGATACTGGCTCTCACTCCAGAGCTCCCACTTCCCTTCCCCTGTAGGCTAACTCTCGCTTTAGTTCTTAAACACTAAGATTGAATTAGGGATTTTTAGTCTATCACCCTAGAAATCTCTAATTCTACACCCAACAAAGTATATTTTCCTATTTATTTGCACTTATCCATGGAACAAAATACTCCTTCATGGACTTAAATGTGATTCTCACTCTGTTGTATAATTCATACTCCATTTCCCGGATCATATATTTCACAACATATTTTAACAATTCAATTTGGCAGATTGAAAATTAAATTAAAAGTGGAGTTGAAAGACCATCACAATTTATAATTAAAACTTCTTCTAGCATGCATCCCAATATCCTAACCATGAATCCTACTCGTTGCAAAAGAAAAGTAAAAGGAAAATAATGGCATAATCTTCTCATGCCACTATTTCCAAAAAAAGAAGAAAGAGTAAGAGAAACACATCATAAAGCATGAAGAAAACACAACGAAAAACTTCATTAAATCAAAGCAAATTCACTTAATAAGTGTTTATAAAATCATAAGATAATGAAGAACACATTACTTAGTTTTTTTTTTCTCTTGAAAGAAAGATGAAAATCTCTCCCACAAAGTCTCTCGCTGATCCATGCAATGCTAGAACATTCCCTTACATATTCTCTGAAAATCCTCTCACCAATCTCTTCAAAAAGGTAGAAATCAACATTTCTACTCCTATTCTAAGGTCTCTAAACATTCTCCACATTTCTCACTCACACACACCACACACACCTTTTTCTGACATAAAAGCACTCTATTATAGTGTACGGACGGATTTTCCAAGAGATGTCTCAAGAAACCCTCCAAAAAGCGTCCAATTACATTGAATCTTCTAGAAATTCGCCCAACAGCACCTCCAAACCGGCCCGGGCGTTGTCGGCGTTGTTTCGGGCGCTATCGGCGCCGTTTCGGGCGCTATCGGCACCGTTTCGGTGTCATTTTCTGCTCTCTAGTGGTGTGGCGCTATCGGCGCCCACGCTACGTAGCTCCATCATTCCGTTTCGTTCGGCTCCGTTTTAGCTCTGTTTTGCCCCGTTTCAGTTGTGTTACGTTCCTAACAGATAGACCTACAAAATAAGCATAAAAATAACCTTTTTTTATTGTGTAATTTCTTTCAAAAATGTGTGAGAATTTTAAATGAGATTAAACATAGAAAGACATATCGAAATGTGTCAGGACAAAATTTTCTTTCTTGCTTGTTTTTGCTCCAAATTGCATCGTTTTTGCTTTTTTTCTCCAAAACTCCATTTTCTGTACTTGAAACCAAAAATATACAAAATATCTTCCTTTAAATTGCAATATCATTGAAAATCACCAAATATAGGTATTAAAAACATATGAAAAATTGAACATTTNTAATGAAAAACAAATTACTTAGTTTTTTTCTCTTGAAAGAAAGATGAAAATCTCTCCCACAAAGTCTCTCGCTGATCCATGCAATGCTAGAACATTCCCTTACATATTCTCTGAAAATCCTCTCACCAATCTCTTCAAAAAGGTAGAAATCAACATTTCTACTCCTATTCTAAGGTCTCTAAACATTCTCCACATTTCTCACTCACACACACCACACACACCTTTTTCCGACATAAAAGCACTCTATTATACGGACGGATTTCCCAAGAGATGTCTCAAGCAACCCTCCAAAAAGCGTCCAATTACATTGAATCTTCTAGAAATTCGCCCAACAGCACCTCCAAACCGTCTCGGGCGTTGTCGGCGCCGTTTTGGGAGTTGTCGGTGCCGTTTTGGGTGCTATCGGCACCGTTTCGGTGTCATTTTCTGCTCTCTAGCGGTGTGGCGCTGTCGGCGCCCACGCTACGTAGCTCCATCATTCTTTTTCGTTTGGCTCCGTTTTAGCTCTGTTTTGCCCCGTTTCAGTTGTGTTACGTTCCTAACAGATAGACCTACAAAATAAACATAAAAATAACATTTTTTTATTGTGTAATTTCTTTCAAAAATGTGTGAGAATTTTAAATTAGATTAAGCATAGAAAGACATATTAAAATGTGTCAGGACAAAATTTTCTTTCTTGCTTATTTTTGCTCTAAATTGCATCGTTTTTGCTTTTTTTCTCCAAAACTCTATTTTCTGTACTTGAACCAAAAATATACAAAATACATTCCTTTAAATTGCAATATCATTGAAAATCACCAAATATAGGTATTAAAAACATATGAAAAATTGAACATTTTTTAGGCGTATCAAAATCCCCCAAACTTAATTGTTACTTGTCCTTAAGTAACCCTTTTACTACATAAAAATATGACTTAGGATAGAGATTAACTTATAAACTTATATACTTTTGTTTAATAAATAACATACTAAAATTTAAGAAAAACCTTTAATAACTGAGATTCAAACTTTAAGTCTAAGAGTACTTAGCAATCAAATTTAAGATTTCTGAATCTCTATTCATTTCAAGAAGAATTGCAATTTGTTATATCAAGGATATTTAAAACATTCATATGAAAAAGAACTTCATAAAAACTTTACTAGTAATGTTACTAATGCTTTAATACAAGTTTAGAAAATATAATAAAGTCTTTTCTTTAAGTTGATTCAAGTGAAGCCAATTTTTGGTTAAGCATCTTCTCAAGCTTCTCCTAACTCATTTTTCTTTTCTTTTTCTCTTTTTTTTTCTTTTTATTTATTTATTTTTTAAGTGAGGATTACTATATCTGGATAGTCTTTAATAATTTTGAACTTCACTATCCTCTTCTTAAGCTCAAATCTCCTTACCTTTCTTCACTTTATAAATTCATATTAGTTTATGATTTTTCATAAAGTTTTATTCTTTTCTTTTCACATGAAACTCCAAAATTCTTAATACTTCAAAAATATAATTTCCTTTACTTTTAAATAGAAAAACATAATCTTATCCTTTCATATCAAATATCTTTAACTTTAGAATTAATCTTCATTATTAAAAACTTTTACCTAAATTTACCATAATATTTACAAAGATAAATATAGTCATTTAAATTAATTTTAAAAATATAGTTAATTGAGGATAAATAAAATTTAGTTTACTTCTTTTAAAAAAAAAATTTCTTTTCCCCCAAACTTGTATTTTTAAATATTTTACACTTAATTCCATAAAATGTAGCAGGAAGAAAAAGTAAAAGTTGAATCTGCTGACTACCACAACATCCTATCAAATTTATATATATTCATAATCAGGATAGGATGACTGCAGAAGAAAGTAAATCTAGCCTAAAACATGCTTGGAATAATATTAAACTAAAATAAAGTACATTAACTTTAAAATCTATTTTTCTTCCTACCACCAAACTTGACTTTACAAAAAATATAAGTAGGAAAAAAAATAGTTTAGAAATTCTATTTACCACAAATGTCTATTAGAAAGTAAATCAAAATTAAACATGCCAAAATAAAATTAACTAAACAAAAGTCTAACTAGCATAACATGTGTCAGCATTGGAATATATAAATGTTCTTCAAGTCTTATAAAATTGTAACACAAACACAAATAAACAAATAAGATAAATGAGATCAATTCTTCCTCCATCTCATTGCATTTTACTAGCTTAATTCCAATTTCTAACAGAATCACTACACAAATATATTGGGTATTTATAAATGATTTTATAGATTCTAATCTCAAAGATAAGATTATCCGTGATATATTGGTTCTCGAGCACCAACCCCATGTATCACCATATCCCATTAATTAAACACATCTAATAGTTATAAGGACAGTGTATTATCATCCACATGTTACTCATCAAATAGATTCGTAGCTTCTATCAAATGAAAAAAAAAGTCAGAGAAAGGAAGTAACAAATTGAGATGGAACTGTCATTGTTAGAATTCATGATGTCTCTTATAAAACTCAAGTCTGGGTGAGACCCGAGTTGTAGTGGACTCGTCAATCCAACTACTATAAGAGAACATACAAGTCTAACCATAATAAGAAGTTAAGAAATCACCTCCCTCATGACACACAAAAAGCAAATTAAACTACTAACAATCCAAACATCTACCAATCATCAATCAAACTGATCAATCCACATTAAAGAAAACACAATACAACACTAACAATCATAACTCTTAAGCACACTAAATCAAAATACACTAATAACCATGGGTTGCCTCCCATAAAGCGCTTGGTTTAACGTTGCTAGCCCGACAAATGATTCTACGTGGATCAAAATTTCAATTAAGTAGTCCTTGATCAATCGCCCAATCTTTTCCAGATTTAAGGATTCCTACAAAGTCCTCAAATTCAAATTTTTCTTTCAGCTCCTCCTTTTTAGATTGATTCATATCCTTGCTGCTCATATTTCCTTCTATATCCAAAATTCTTCTGGTAATTTTCTCAATTTTCATATTAATATCATCCTTGAAATTTATAAGAAATAGATCTTTATATGATACTTCATGATCTACCAAATTTTGGATCGAATTGTCTCTAGATAATTTAGATTCCAAATCAAATTCTTCTAGGTTACTCTTGTCTCAAAAGTTATCTTCTAATTCTTCCCATTGGTACTGAGTAAATAGTGAAGGTAGTCTTTCTATATATCTTTCTAATTCCTCGGGAAATTCTTCCATTGGTCTTTCAATATCCTTATCCTCATCTCTCAACTCAAAGCTCTTTTGAAACATGTTCTTGAATTCTCTTCTAAATATTAGTTCGATAACTTTATATTGCTCATCATTCATCTCTTTAAAATTTATCTCAGGGTCACTAGGTAAAATCTCTGGGGGTAACTGTTAATTACATTAATAATCTGCCCCAGCATCAGAATCTTATTAATTTTTTCTGTATACCACGGAATATGTCATCCAGTGACTTTGAATAACTCTTTCATAGGAGATGTTTTATTGATTTCATCATTCAATTCAGGTTCATCTTGTGATTGAGTCGAATATGAAGATATAAAGACTAGTGGTGTAGATGAATTCTCTAAATAGGTAGGCTTTAAAATTATATGGGGTATATTCATTTTAAGTTCATGAGATTTTTCAACAGATGAAATTAAAAGTTTATTATTTTCGATAACGTCCATCATTTCACACCTCTTCTGAACATACATACAGTCTTCTTTAAACAACATTTTAAACTCATCATGAAAGTCCATTTTGATCTCATCTGCTAACTTACTTTCAAAATTTTCTTAGAAATTGTCTTTATTTAGATAATCAATTTCATCCAACCAAAAATAATCACTATCT
Organism: Phalaenopsis hybrid cultivar; assembly: GCA_002079205.1. Lineage (NCBI taxonomy): Eukaryota > Viridiplantae > Streptophyta > Magnoliopsida > Asparagales > Orchidaceae > Phalaenopsis > Phalaenopsis hybrid cultivar. Next base: position 345,458 of record JXCR01026939.1, read on the forward strand.
TTTCTCTCAGTTGGATACTTCAGAGCCTTTAAAACATCAAAAGTGACTTCTTTGTCATTAATATTCATAGTCAACTTTCCTTTTTGCACTTATATCATAGCTTGTCCAGTAACAAGAAAAGGTCTCCCCAAATTAATGGGATATTCTTTATCTTCCTCCATATCTAATACAATAAAATTCATAGGAAAGATAAATTTATCCACTTTAACAAGCACGTCTTCTATAACCCCTTTTGGATAAATGATAAATCGATCAGCTAACTGAAGGGTTATAGTAGTGGGAGAAATATTGGCTGAACCTAACCTTTTAAATATAGATAGAGGCATTACATTAATGCTCAATCATAAATCACATAAAGTTTTACCACATAATCTTTCTTCAAATACACAAGGAATTGTTAAGCTAGATGGATCTTTAAGTTTCTTAGGAAGCTTTTTCTGAAATATAGCGCTGCACTTCTCACTTAATGCAACTGTCTTGTAATCCCCAAATTTACTTTTCTTATTTAATATCTCCTTCATAAAGTTTTCATAACTTGACATCTGTTTCAAAACTTCAACGAAAGGGATATTTATCGTTAACTTCTTAAGTATGTCCATGAACTTTTAAAATTGTTTATCCAATTCATGTTGTCTAAGTTTTTGAGGAAGTGGAGGTGGTGGTCTTTCTAAATTGAATTTAGTTGGAGATATTATTTTTTTCCAGATCCTTAGAAACATGTTCTTCGGGTTTTTTATTTTTCTTTATTTCTCATACAACTCCTTTCTCTTTTCTGACCATATCCTCTATCTCTCTTCCACTTCTTAATTGGACAACTTCTATTTGTTCATTATTGTTCTCTTTAGTTTTGATCTCAGTGTTACTAGGATTTGTTCCTTTGGGTTTATTGCTAAGTGAATTAGCAATTTGTCTCTAAGTTTCTAATTGCAGCATTTTGACTTTGCAATTGGTTTCCCATTTGGAATACCACTTCTTGTATAGACATCTTCTTATCCTCAAATTGTTGATCATTGTTAGAGTATGGTGAATATGAAGGTCTATAGTTTGTGTTCCCTTGATTATTCTAACTTCCATTAGGATTTGCATGATTATTTTTCCATTAATGGTTTCCACTCCAAGTAGTGTGATTACAGCTAAAATCAGGATGGTTCTTCTAACCTGGGTTGTAAAAGTTAGAATACGAGTTGTTTTTTAAAGTCTCATATGATAAGTTAGAATCAATCATATGCTCTAATGAACTTTCCTCACTTACTGGAGTGAGTTGAGGCTGGTTCATTCCAAATTGGTCCAACTTTCTTGATATTGCAGCAACCTGAGATTCATGAACTGCAATCACATATGTATCATGAACATTTTCTACATTTTTAGGATTTACCCTTATAGAGGGCCAATGAAATTCATTTGTAGCCATTTCTTCAATTAACGCATATGCTTCATTAAATAGTTTTGACATTAATAATCCATCAACAACAGCGTCAATTATAAACCTAAGGGGTTCTACTAACCTATTGTAAAAAGTTTAAATGATTAACCAACTGGGCATAACATGGTGTATACACTTTCTTAGGCGTTCCTTAAATCTTTCCTAGACTTCATATATTGATTCCCCTTCATACTGACAAAATCAGATAATATCGTTTCTAAGTTTAGTAGTCCTTGAAGGTGGAAAATACTTAGCTAGGAATTTTTGAGTTAACTCCTCCCAATTTTTAATAAAGCCAGGTGCTAATGAGTATAACCACATTTTAGCCTTATCCCTTAGTGAGAAAGGAAAAAGCCTTAGTCTAACAGCATCGTTTGACATGTCGTTATAACGAAATGTAGCATAAAGTTTTAGAAAACTGGATAAGTGTATACTTGAGTGAATTTCATCTGTCGTAGATTTATATAATCTCTCAAAGATTTATGATGATTTTCCAAGTTATTATTTTGAATGTTTTCCATTTTCATGTCTGTTTCTTCAAGTTCTTTCTATTTTTTGATTTTTTTTCTTTTTTCTAACACAAGATCATAAGACACAAGTCTTATAGATCATTTATTTCATATGCGCAACAAAACAAACAAAACATAAACAATTAAATAAATAAAATAAAAAACATATTCAACACAACAAAATATTTTCACAAACACCTTGTTTTTTACACAAATTGTTTTTTCACAACATTTTTTCATACAAAAAACACTTTTCACACAAAAATATTTTTTACGACACTACAGTTTTCCAAGTTTAAGCCTAATTACATCAACTAAAATTCTCATAAATTTCTTACCGAAGCTTCCCCGACAACGGGGCCAAAAACTTGATTTGACTTTTTTATATGCTTAATTTTATATATTTTATATAGTCACAATGATATAAACACAAGTATACATATCGCTCAAGTAATGTAGGACTTTCTGATTAAGTGCCAAATATCGATCCCACGAGGAAGCAAGGAAAGATGTCCTTAGTCAAATTTCAGTCTACTACTATTAGTCCTTAGTTTGGAATGTCGATTAAAATGGTGTTTTATCTAGCGACTACTCCTAAATGCGAATGTTAAATGCAAGAATAGTAACTATTCCTAAATGTTAATATTAATTATAAAGATAACCCTATTTGGATGAGTTGGTTTGGAGAACTTTAAGATGTTAAAAACTACTATTATTATGTAGTGAATTTTATAATGTGAAGGAATGAGATACCAACTTTAATTATTGTATGTGCCAAAAAGGAGCATTTTTAATTCTCTACCCTGATTCAGTGTTATAGAAAATCATTGGCTAATCTTAGGTTTAGTCCCTAAATTTGTGGCTAGACTAGGAGGATACTGGCTACTCTAGAGCTCCCACTTCCCTTCCCACGAAGGCTAATTCTCGCTTTAGTTTTTAAACACTAAGATCAAATTGAAGATTTTTTGTCTGTCACCCTAGAAATCTCCAATTCTACACCTAACAAAGTATATTTTCTTATTTATTTACACTTAATCCCATGAACAAAATATTCCTTTATGGACTTAAATGTGATTCTCACTCTATTTTATAACTCATACCCCATTTCCCGGATCATATGTTTCACAACATATTTTAACAATTTAATTTGTCAGATTGAAAAGTAAATTAAGGGTGGAGCTGAAAAACCATCACAATTTATAATTAAAACTTTTTCTAGCATGCATCCCAATATACTAAACATGAATCCTACTCATCGCAAAAGAAAAGTAAAAGGAACATAACGACATAATTTTCTCATGCCATTATTTCCAAAAAAAGAAGAAAGAGTAAGAGAAACACATCACAAAGCACGAAGAAAACACAATGAAAAACTTCATGAAATCAAAGCAAATCCACTAGATAAGTGTTTAAAAAATCATAAGATAATGAAGAATACATTACTTAGTTTGTTCCCATTGAAAGAAAGATGAAAATCTCTCCCTTAAAGTCTCTCGCTGATCCATGCAATGCTAGAACAATCCCTTACATATTCTCTCAAAATCCTCTCACTAATCTCTCCAAAAAGGTAGAACTCTACATTTCTACTACTATTCTAAGATCTCTAAACATTATTCAAATTTTCTCACTCACACACACCACACAAACACCTTTTTTTGACATAAAATCACTCTATTATAGTGTAGGGACGGATTTCCCAAGAGATGCCTCAAGCAACCCTCCAAAAAGCATCTAAATACATTGAATCTTCTAGAAATTCGCCCAACACCACCTCCAAACCATCCCGGGCGCTGTCGGTGCCATTTTGGGCGCTGTCGACGCTATTTTGGCATCATTTTCTTCTCTCTGGCGCTCTCGATGCCGGCTCTGGTGCTGTTGGCGCCTACCATGCGTAGCTCCACCATTTTGCTTCGTTTGGCTCTGTTTTAGCTCTATTTTGCCCCGTTTTAGTTGTGTTGCGTTCCTAACAGATAGACCTACAAAATAAGCATACAAATAACCTTTATTTAAATTATAATTTCATTCAAAAATGTGTGAGAAGTGTAAATGAGATTAAACATAGAAAGACATATCGAAATGTGTCAGGACAAAATTTTCTTTCTTGCTTGTTTTTGCTCCAAATTGCATCGCTTTGTTTTATTTTTTCTCCAAAACTCCATTTTATGTACATCAAACCAAAAATATACAAAATACCTTCATTTAAAGTGCAATATCATTGAAGATCATCAAATATAGGCATTAAAAACATATGAAAATTTGAACATTTTTTTGGCGTATCAATTTGTCCTTCATTTAGTAGAGTGTGTATTGACATTTTGTTTTGCTGTGTGTGTTGGTCGACTCGTAGACCAAATAAAATGACTCATTAGAGCTTTGGATACCTTCTTGCTTGACTTGACATTAGCTTTTACTCTGATAAACTAAATCAACATTTGATTGAAGTAAATATGATTTGATTGTGGGTCCCACTTTATTTGCCACATATTTGAGACTTTCTTTAAAATTCGTACAGTTTAGAATCTTGTTATACATATTTAGTTTCCCAATTTTCTTGCTTTTTTGAAAATGACAGATGCGATAACAATAAGAAAATTAAATGCAGCACTACATTCTACATTAATTTCAATTACAATATAATTAGTTTTTAATAATTAAACTTCCTAGTTTATTGTTTGTTGTCATTCTATAAATAGGTTATTACATTTTTCCTCTGTTCAGTGCTTTCTTCATTCCTTGTTGAGGTGCCCTAATGGCGAGTGGTAGGAAGGTCCAGCGTGACAATCCATCTAATGACATTCTGATGAAGGTTTTCAGACTTTTGGTTGAGAAAATCCATCCTTCAAGCATTCCCCAAAAAATTTCATTGTCTAGAGGGTGGAACGTTCGATGATCGAGGGAAAAATCATGAGGGCAGCAAGCTTGCCAATAAAGGGCGAGTGAAACAACTTGCCTTCAAGAAGAGGCCTTCAGGTGCACGCGAGGATGATGATGAGGATGGATTGTCTAGTGAAGTTATAACGATTTGTTAGAAGTTGGACAAGGGTCCAACCACTTCTCCTACCAAAGCATTGAGGATAAATATTCCTGCTAACTTCTGAGGGCATGCCACCACGGGAGAAGGGTGTGCCTGGTCCTTCTCAGATCAAAGGGATCAGGGTTGTGGTTGCTCTACCTATGTCTGGTGAGAGTTTCTCATCTTTGCTCTAGTATGAGGTTGATCGAATCCTTGGTATAAGAAGTTATTTTATTTGATTTATTAGATTAGAGTAACAATGCACTTTTCCTGACCTGGTCTTCTTTTTCATGTAGCTAACTCGATTTGCATTTCTAATTCGCTAGAGGCCATTGATGGTCAAGCCCTGACCCATCGGAAGATCACAGAGAACCCACTAATGATTGAGGAGAGAGAGTTGACTGAATTTTTAGTTTGTTTCTTGGATTAGACGCCAGACTTCTTTGGTTGTGAAGTCAAAGCTCGTAAGGAAGCTAATAGTCTGAGAGAGGTAAACATAAAGACGCTAAAGGTGCAGCTTGACGCCCTCTTTCAAAAAATTTTAGCTGAGTTTCTCAATATTAAAGTTAAGGTGGCGATCTGTCATACCGAAACTAACACTGCTCAAATAGAGGCTATGAATCTACAGATGGACTTGGTTGATTAAAGGGAAGCATGCTCAATTTCTTAATTATAAGCCAAATCTGACAGTGTTGGTAGGTTTAAGTTAGCGGGTCGAGTCTTATATAAGGAATTATTGAAGAAAGGGTTGGTTTTTTTACAGGCAATGGATGAGCCTATTGTAAAATTTTTCTTATTTGAAAATATGTTTCTATTCCCTATGTTTCATTTTTCTTATTTAAGTAATTATTTTAATTTTTTTATTCTTGTGGTATGACACAAAGTTTGTATCCCCAATGTAAGGACAATAGCACTGTAACTTTTTTTGAAGCCTATAAATAGAGTTGAAGTTACCTCATAACTTCACTTTTTCCCTTCCTTACCGTTTGGTCATTTCTTCTCCTTTCGTCCTCCCGCTAAGCACTCATATCACTTCCAAATACTTGCCACAGATGTTTGGAATAGTGTCGGCAACAAAGCTCTCTGTGTTGTCTTCTGATGAGGTTTTGAGGCTTTAAAGGATATATGTCGATGAGGACGATGTAATCTTGGAGGCACCTCACGGGAGCTATTATCTCATGTGTTCTCCTTCATGGTTGATCAAGAAAGCTACATAAGTTGTACCTCAAATAGGAAAATATAACTGATCAATTTGATGAACAAGGTAAAAAATTAGAAGCATAGTTATCGACAAAGGACTAGGAGATTCTCACTCGTTCATCTGACAAACTGTATATGTGACAAAGATTTCTTCTCATATGTGAGGTCTGGCATCGTCCGTAGAGGAGATGAGTCTTTCTCTCATGTGCATACTTGCAAGGACATATTTAATAAGGTTTTTAATCCAAGTAAGTATTGTTAGATTACTCGAGAGTTGTGGACCGTATCTTATGTTGAGGAGTTAAAGCGACTGATCAACAAAGTGGTCAAGGCTTCTATGAAGGAGTCAAGGGGAAAGAAATCAATGAAGGAAGTGGGGAAGGAAACTTTGAAAAAAAAACAAGGTTTGTACTTTCTTATTTATGCTTCTGAAACAACTATCGTTATTTGATGGGTTTTGATTGGTGGGTTAACTTTAATTGAGAAAAAAACTTCCCTTCTAAAAGATGACTTAGGAGGAGGTGGTACCGCTACTCCTTCCATTTTGAGATTTGATGTTGATTCTACTTCTGATGAAGAGTAAATAAAGGCTCAAGAGGATCCTTGGTATGTTACATCTGGCTTTATTGAACTCATAGAGACAATCAGTGCCAGTTGTATGTTTCTATATCCCAAGGTTGTCAAAGAATCGGGTTCGATTTGGGGTGTTGATCTGGAGAACGTAGGTTTTAGGACCCGACCTAAACTAAGTACTATGACAACAAGCGCTGCATTTGATTGGGGTGACATTAGCTCTAGTGTCAAGCCTACAAGCAGTTCCCCTATTCCCGAGGAGCCTCATTGAAGGAAGGGGAAGGAGCACATGAGCAATGTGAGCTCGCCATTTCGTTTTCTCTCTTAGGGCAATGATAAATGGACCTGATGTAGGAGGAAGGACATAAGGCCTTTGTTTTGAGGGATGCCCNAAGGCTAAAATATACAAAATTACAATTTTGCCCCTAAGGGTCCAAACTTTCATAATTTGTCAAATTTAAGTCAAATGACTTAGAATTTTTATGTAACCCTACTGATAAGTTAATTAAAACATCAGAGGAGAAAATGTGAATGATTTTTATGTAACCCTAATGATAGGTAAATTAAGACATCAGAGGAGAAAATGTGAATTTTCACAATTTAATTTAATTCATATAATTATTTATATGCATAAATATGCATCTTTAAAGAAAATTTCAAAAGATGATCAGGACAACTCGTAATCACTTGAACGGCATCAGAGGAGAAAATGTGAATTTTCACAATTTAATTTAATTCATATAATTATTTTCATGCATAATTATGTTTCAAAGAATATTTCAAAAGATGATCAAGACAATTCCTAATCATTTGAAATTTTTATGCATGCATATTTTTAAAGAAAATTTCAAAAGATGATCAAGACAACTCCTAATCATTTGAAATTTTTATCGAGGAAATAATGTGAATTTTCACAATTTAATTTAATTCACATAATTATTTTTATGCATAAATATGCATTTTCAAGAAAAATTCTAAAAGATAATTAAGACAACTCCTAATCACTTGAAATTTTTATGTAAGCTAGCCCTAGACCAGAAAGTCATTTGGCCAAAATTTCATTATTTTTTGAACTTTCTGTGATTTATTAAAATTAATTAAAGTTTTAGGGATTTTAATAAAAATAAATATTTTATATGTTGAAAAATATGTTTTATATTTTTAGAAAATCTCTTTGAGGTCAAGGAACCCAGAGAAATTTATTTTGTATTTTTCTAATTTTTATTTGGTTTTTTTTAGAATTATTTTGGTAAAGATTTTATTTTTAAGCCTTAAAAATCATTTTAAGGTTTAAAAATAGATANTTTTGTGTGTGACAAAAATATTTTTCAAAAATATATTTTCATATGTGTGAAAATAAAAATTTTGGGAAATGAAGTATGTGAATGAAACTTAAGTGTGAAGACTCTAAATGTGGAAGACTTAAATAACATACCTCTTTGGCATTTAAGTTTCAATATAGAAGAGTAAATAATATATTAGAAGTCAAACTTGAGTGAAAATCAATGGAAAATACTAACTTAGGATAGAAAATCAACTATTAAAAGCTAAACCTAGAAGACCATGATTCTCACAATGACTGACAAACCAGGAGTGGAAACAAATCTCGCATGAAATATCAAACCCCAAAAACTAAAATTCATAAACTTAAATCATTGTAATCACCACTAGGTAGATCAATTATGAACTCTAGGTTAGTTAATTTAGAAACAAAACCCAGGATCACTCACTCACACCTTAGAATAGTTAAGTTTAGAAGTCTAAGTTAGATTACTAGATACTCCTAGTTAGGCTAAAAATTTGGACATATAAAACAAATAACGTTAGCCCTTTTTGATTATGTAGGTGCCCTANTATACAGTTGGCTTTAATTATCATGGTGTATTCATGATTCTGCATGTTGACTTGCCAAGCTTGCTTTAGATTTGCCACTCATGATTCTATTGTTTTAGCAAGAGATTCTGTGTAGGACAGTAGGAGCAAAGATTATGTTTTCTCTGTTGTCCTCTGATCACATGTTCGAATTATCAAAAGAATGCCATGAACAATATTGGTGGTATCAGATTAACATTTTCTGATTATGAGGGGTTTAGATCCATTCGGATGAAACCAACACTATAATGAAGAAGTGATTCAAAAGAGTTGGTTTGTTTAGACAACAATGTGGTTTACCTGGAAGCTCTCTTTTCTTTCCTTTTTGAGTGTGTATATGTAATTGAAGGCATGATGTATTTGAACTGAGAAAAGTTCATCTCTTAAAAATAGTACTCTTTTAATAGTTTGTTTTCACTATTATAGCGCACTAATGATTTCTAATTATGGGCTGGATAGTTCGTACTGGATTTATTTTGGGTTTCACTTCAAT
>JXCR01026939.1:354823-367541 GCA_002079205.1 Phalaenopsis hybrid cultivar
ACTATTTCAATAAAATATTGCATTCGTTTCCCGTGGACGTAGGTCAGTTGACCGAACCACGTAAATTCTTGCGTTCCCTTATCTTTACATCTCTGGTTTGGTTTATTGCTTGCAACTCGTTTATATGTATGCTTTCATNATTTAATTAAAATGATTTATATGTGTCATAATTAAATGATTATAAATCACACATCAATATTTTAAAGTTAAATTCAAATGTATCTTTGTATTATCATCATCACTATACTAAGCTTTTTATTATTACCTTAATCATCATTATCTTTTGCGTAATCAATTAGATCATGTCTTAATGTTTATGTGCTGATTGAATGTCATAATTTACTGTCCTCTCTCATATGTATATTGGTCCGCTTGCTAAGATATTTTTCTTAAAATACCAAAGACACCTTTCCAGAAGACTTTTGTAGGAAGAAAAAAGGTCACATCATAATTTTAATATATAGAGAACAAAAATTCTCTGCAAATAGAATGCTCTCTAATTAAGGGAAAATATTTGCGTACATAAGACATACGTCCAGGAGTTATTCAAGGGGTACAGAGGGGTTATATCGGGGTTATACCCCTCTATAACTTCCTTGTAACCTCCATGTAACCTACAAATGAGTTTCGCGCTTCTGTAGTTTCATGAGAACAAATAAGTTACACGAAGGCTATAGGGGAATTACACGGAGGTTACAGGGGGTATAACCCGGATATAACCCCCCTGTACCCCCTGAATAACTCCTGATGTACGCAACGTTGCGTACATCTTATGTACGCAAATATTTTCCCTAATTAAGCCGCCTAAAAAGTTGAATAAAACATATATTATATTAGATTTATTTGAATGCGACAATTTTTTTTCTTAAAGCAAACTATTTTAATCTGTGGTTGGGATTTTAGAGTCTCTGGGAAAAAAAAATATTAGGTCACGACTTTTAATGTATTAGGACTCTAATGGTGGGACGTCAAGTATCAAATGATCCTAAAAAAATGTATTACGGTGGGATCATTTGACCAGAAAGTTATCGCCATAGGAATGCTTAATCTTTCAACCAAAAAATTATGCATTATGCCGTTCATGTACTCTCATTAAATTCGCTCAAATTAAAAAAAAAAAAAAAGGAGTTGTTTTCTAAAAAAGTTTGTGCAGATAGTTCAGTTCATTTAAAGTCCATCAACGTCTACTATTTCCAAGGTTGGATAACGTAAAGCAAAATCAAATGCCGGAAGACACGCATCTGTTCAAATATGGGACATTTACATACATACCACCCTATTATTATTTCTCTTTATACATAACTTTTTTTTTTCTTACGATTATACCACTAAATCTTTCATTTCACATCCAAAATACTACTGTTTTTAAATTTAAAAAAAAAAAGTAAAATATAACTTTTGTTTCATATATAAGGTGATATTGTTGAAACTTTTTGGGACGTAAGATCTCATATTATTCGTGATATCATACAATCCAGTATAAGGTCCTGAAATCTTTCTATGTAGAGAGAGAAAAATAGAAAGAGACTCCTTTTCGTTGAGAGACCATAGCAATGTCGTGGGTTTTGCCTCGAAAATTGTCAAATGTATTTATTATTGATCAGGCGCTACTTCCAGCTGGATCGAAGTACTTCAGACAGAATCGAAGTACTTCGGATGTCTGAAGGCGAAGTGGTCTTTTCTTTGAGCGAATATGTTTGAAAATAATGAAAAAGAGGAGGAACTTGTTTGCTATGTTCTAGTGATCGGCGGTCAATTCTTTAATTAAAAGGCCTGAGTATATGACCCAATTTTTAAATATATATTTAGTTCCCTGATTCCCTCAGCCCTTCCATTGGAGGCTTACAATGATTCGCAAGAAAGATAAGGGAATGAAAAGAGTTTCCTAGCTAGTTCGTCAACCCCTTGAGACTTTCGAGATGAAAATGGAGGGGGCACTGGATATGGATCTTTTAATACGCACCATTAGCCCAGATCGCTTATCCTATGAGGGATTATGTCTCATTTTCCTTTATTAGTTACACTATTAGTGTTTCAAGGAATATCCTTCTACTGATTACATTCATTGTAATTTTTTATGCTGGGAGTAGTCTTCGGTGACCACTTAGTGGCTTAGGAATCTATTCATGCTCGGATACACAGGCTTGGGAATATGAAAAAAACAACTTCCTTCTACCTATCTTATTTGTTGAAGTCAACTGCGAGTTCGGTATTTTGGATTTTCTATTGAGTCGTTGTTCCTCTTTTACCCATATTATTTATTTACCCTGTGTCAAATACAAGGGTTAGTTTAGGGGTTTTCAAAAGATATGTATTAAAATATTAACTCATAAGTGATTATCATGGTTGAACTTCCCTCATATTTACATAAGGGTGAAAGGTGTTGAGAGTCGGTTATGTATCTTCTAGCCAGAGTGATTCTTGATCAATAGAAGTGAGGGTGACTAGCATTGTTATTTTGTAGAGTGAAGGTTCCCTACTCAATGGATGATGCTGCAGCTTTTAACCGTCATTGAGAAGAGCAGCTGATAGCCAAGAAAAAAGCATAATTCAGTTTGTCAAAATAAGAATCTGGAAAGAGAAAGAAGGCATTAAAGGAGGAGATGCTTCTACAAAAGTCTTCGTTAAATTTGAACGATCCAACAGATGTTCTTTCATATGCGGAGTTACACATACATGTTATTATAGAGTCGGGTGAAGGCTCAGTTTTGGGATTTGAGAACCAAAGTGTTAAAAAAAGGTAAGGATTCTAAAGCCGACATCTCTACTGAAGTAATCCTAACGTGTGAAGCTATGGAGGGATCTCATGAAGAAGGTATTCCCATGTTGATCTTATTGCCACTTCTTTCCTTCTTCATTTTTAGTCTTATTTATAAATTATCTATTCACAACGACGTCCGTAGGGAAAAACAAGAAGGGATGGACTTAAACAGAATAGATGTTACCAATCTTTTGGTGCAAAGTGTGGGAGGTGAGACTAGTTTCGGTGGGGGATACCATTGTCTTACCCTTTGACAAAGGGTTTCAACCAACCCGTTGTGATGGTCAGTCTGCCAGTATTATTTATAGATCAAGAAAGTTATGAAACTCGCACCCCTTCCTTAGATGCTCTGCATGTGGAAGCCCCAATGTATATTGTCGAGTTGGAAGTCATAGTTAACAAGATGAGCAGAACGAAACTGCTCTTCACTCTGCCGCTTCAGGAGCAAAGAGAGAACCTTGATTGAGGGATCGCTCAGAACTTAGGCTTATCTTTCCTATAAACTATTTTAAACGTATAAAACATTTTTTTTATAACATATGCACCATGTTTTCTAATAATTTATCTTGAAACTATTTGCATCCCAACGTTAGACTTTACATGAGGTTAAATATTTCAAAAAATTTTGATGAGTGCCTTAGAATGAAGCAACTCACAGTTGTTGATGAAGGTATTTCAGATCGCTTTTAAGCTGTGAATCCTCCATGTTCCGACATTCAAGAGAAATTCCTAGTTATGAAGTTGGTGATAGTGATAGATATCAAAGTTCCCTGGACGGTGGACAACCATGTGCATTTTTACTGGGGATGTTATTCAAAAAATCTAGGTTAGTCTACCTATAGATTTATTTATAGAGTCTAAGGTTTCATTTCTCATCTAGAAATCCTTTCCTACCTTACTCTATCCTTAGTTTAGGGTTTCAAATCATTCCTGTCAGTCAAATCTAGTATCCCCAATTTATCTTTCGGCTTTACTTAATCAGTTCAAATTCATTAAAACTTTTCAAATCTCTCTTATATCTTGGGCCATTCCCCTGATACGTCATCGTCAAACTCTAAGTTCCACCCCTTAAAATTTAATTCTTCTAATGTGGACCCTCTACTTCTAATCACTTCAGTTTTGAAACACTAATTTTTAGAGATTTGACTTATTACATTAATTGAGAGTTTTCTGTAGGGCTCACAACCCTAAGGATGTAATTAACTATGAGGGTTTGCCCTTATATGGAACGAGACTCCATAATTAAAATAAACCTTATCTTACACCTCATAAGGGAAGAATCTTGGTTCTTCGATCATTAAATTTCCAAAGGCTTTCCTCATTCAAATGATTAAATCCATTCAAAAATAATGTTTCTATCTTTCAAGACAGTATATTATTCTTTGACAGACGTATTCGATCATTTAGAAAGAAGTCTTTCAAGAGCTATGGTGACAACCAAACAAAAAAAAAGCAAAACAATCCAGAAATGTTTTCTTCTAGCTACTCCATTGGTCTTCTCTTCTCCATTTCTAATGAGTTAAATTAAACATCTTTCTTTCGGACACTTGATAGGTCCATCAAACCTATTTGAATCTCGGGGTTCTATCTCATATCCTCAATGTTCATGTTTCTGAATGCTCATTTAAACCCAATTTAATGAGTAGGTTTTTGGATATTTTCTTATAGATCTCTTCGTGTGTGGTTTCGTGCCTTAGTTTACTCTAAATCCTCTTGATTTCATTATTTAAGTCTGTCTCTATCAATTAATAATTTCTAAACAAAATTTTCAATCCGAAAGTCTTTGAGAATAAATTCGAAACAAATCTCAAAATTTCAAACGAGCTTCAAAAATCTTTATAACTAAAACCCTTTGAAAAAAACAATAAAACTCAAACTTTAAACTGTAAAAATGAAATTCTTTAAAAACTAAAGAAATTCCTTATTCACTTTGTGAACAGTGTCCAACCTTAAATCGCTTGATTGATTCCATTTCAAATAAGTTTAATATTAAACTCATTAAAATTCAGAGATTCAAGTGTGGACTTCTTATTAATACCTTTCCTTGAATCCATATTGTAGGTCCCTAAGGAATACATGAGAGAAAGAAAACATAATGCTCTATCAGCGTTGTCTCTAGTGAAGACATGAAACCACTTGACCTTAATAAAAGAAGAAGAATGGAAAGTTATCAATTCCAAGACACCCTATAAAGTCAATGTCCAAATCAACCATTTGCTGGCATTCTATTTGTAATTTATTTACAAAATGTTATCTTTGATGTAATCAAATCTTTCGTTCAAACCCAGACCAGTTTTAACTTTTTTTAATGATTTTATCATCAAAATTTGTTGAAATTTTATTATTTTTTATATAATTGATGTTAATAGCTTTGATTTTTATAAAGAGAAGATTATTGGAAAGCATTAATACAATAAAATTATGTTGTTTAGTCTTTTTAAACCTTATGATTATCTGAAGAATATTCCTTAAACAAAACAGTAACCACTTAAATATCTAAGATGATATTTAAAACCCCTCTTGTAGATGTTTACAACGAGTGTAAGTTATACCAAACTCATTTCTCGTTAGAGAAATCTTTAATAATTCCAACTGAAAAAGATTTGATCCAACCTAGGTCTAACCTAATAAAACCAAAACTTTAAACCTAAACTTAGATTTGATCCAACCCAGGTCTAACCTAAATCCTAAACATAAACCTAGACATGAGCCAACCCAGGACTAACCTAAACTTTAACCCAAACTAGACCTGACCCAACCCAAGTCTAACACAAACCCTAAACCTAAACCTTACCTGACCTAATACAGGTCTAACCTAAACCTTAAACCTAAACCTAGACCAAATCCAACCCAGGTCTAACCTAAATTCTAAACACAACTAAGATCTAAGCCAACCCAGGTCTAACCTAAATCCTAAATCCAACATTGATCTGACCCTACAAAGGCTTACGCCAAACACTAAACATAAACCTAGATCTGACCCAAACCAAATTTTATCCAAACCATAAACCTAAACCTAGACCTAGACCTGACCCAGCCTAAGTTTAACCAAAACCCTAAACCTAAACCTAGACCAGGCCCAACCCAACCCAGGTGTAACCCAAACTCTAACCAAACCTAGACCTAACCCAATCCAGGTCTAAACTAAACCCTAACCTAGCATAGACCTGACACAACCCAGGTCTAGCCCAAACTCCAATCAAACTAGCTCAACCTGGGTGAACCCAGCATATCCCGGGTCAAACCTAAATCAAACTTAAGCCAACCCAGGTCAACCTAGCTTAACCCGAGTAAAACCAAAATCAAACCTAACCCAACCCAAGTTAACCCAGCTTAACCTAAGTCAACTCAAACCTAACCCAAGTCAACCTAAATCAAACTTAAGTTACCTCAGGATAACCTTGTCTAACCTGGTTCAAACGTAAATCAAACTCAAGTCAACTTGGGTTAACCCGGGTTAAACTAAATTAAACCTAACCCAAGTCAAGCCAAATCAAAACTAATTCAACTCAGGTTAACCCAACCTAACTCAAGTTAAACCCAAGTCAACTCGAGTCAACCTAGCTTAACCTGAGTTAAGCCCAAATCAAACCTAATCCAACTCAAGATAAACAAGTTTAACTCAAGTTAACTCAAACCTAACCCACGTGCACCCAAATCAAACCTAGATCAACTTGGGTGAACCTACCTTAACACGGGTCAAACCCAAGTCAATTTGGGTCAACCCAGCTTAACTCGGGTCAACCTCTATCGAACCTATCCCAACCCGAGTCAACATAGATTACCCAAGTCAAACTCAAATCAAACATAAGTCATCCCTGGTCAACCTAAATCATACCAAACTTAACCCGAGCCAGTCTAGGTCCGACACAGGCCTAAATTAGCTGACCTACATCATACCTTAGCTCAATTTTGAGTTGGCCTAAGCTATAAATTCAATTAACCTCGACTCAACCCTATCCCATGTCTAATCCAAGTCTAAGTATATGTGCTATTTTTATTTCATATGTTATTTCATAACAAAAATACACAAAACAAAAAGTTGGGTGGAAACCTCTCACAAAATAGTTTTCCCCACAAACATAAGAAAATCAATCTTAAACAAAACAAATTTAAAAGTTAGAAAATTTTGATTTTTCAACATAATTGACAAACCTAGGAATTGAAACAAGATATGAAATATCAAACTTCAAATAAACATCTAATACACACCAAGATAAAGATTAAGAACAAAACCCAGGTAGATTTGACATTAACCTGAGGTTAGCTAACTTAGAAACCAAACCTAGAGTCGTACATTTACCCTAGGTTAGTTTGATTATAGAAGTCTTGCTTAGTCTAGGTATTATAGTTAGTGCTAAGGACTAGGGCATACAAAACAGCAAACCTACCCCTTGAGACTAGAAGGAATGCCTTAGAATAAAGTAACCCAGGATTACTTACGAAGGTATTTCAGACTGCTCTGGAGCTACGAATCCTCGATGATCCAGCATTCAAGTGGAATTCCTAGTTATGGGTTAGTCACAGTCGATAGATATCAACGTTTTTTGGAATGACGGGAAGCAATGGGCTTTTGGACCGGGGATGTTATTCCAAAATCTATGTTAGTCCGTCTATAAGTTACTTTATAGAGTCTAAGGTTTCATTTCTCATCAAAAAATCATTTTCTACCTGACTCTATCCTTAATTTAGGGTTTCAAATCATTCGTGTCAGTTAAATCCAGTATCCCCAATTTTTCTTTTGACTTAATTTTCGTTTATTTTTCTCCATTTTATTTAAGGAGTCGTCAGCCCGTCGATCGTCGTATATTTCCCTCATTCAAATAAATCTCCCTCCCGAATCAGATCAATGATTCGAAGAGGAGAGGAATCGAATAAAAAGGGACATACGACAAAGCGACAAACAAGAGAAAACACAAAACGTGGAGAGCCTACGTGCGGTAAACCTCACAAGGATAGGTTCTGTCCAAACAAGATCAGGTGAAAGCACCTCAAACCAATATCCGCAAGAGAATACCTACATAGACTACCCATAACCGGAGAGTCAGGTGTAAGTGTCTGTTCTGGGGTCAAGAGCACTCTCAAGGGGACGTATCCCACTTGGTTTAAAGAATTTTGCTTGGATTATCGTGAACCTGGGGTATAGGCAATCAAAGAAAGGTTATTCTGTTTGGGAACAGTCTCAATGCTTCAAAGCTCGTGCTAAGCCCTCAGGCAGAGAGCAAGTATATCACATCTCAAATGGGTAGCAGCTCATCGGCATACGAAGCCCACGGAATAACCTAAATCATCTTGACGGGGATATCCCAACACGTCAAAGCATGTTCGGGCCATAAGGGCAGAGGACAATTCATCGTATCACAAATGGGCGGCACCTCACCAATATCTGGTCGTCAATGTGATATCAACGAAGTCAAAGGAATAACAGGGATCAAAGGGGCACAATAAAAAGGAAGGTAGAGTGATCCTAAAAATGTAGAGGTAACTAGGTCGAGGTACCACAGACCCGTCATACACAGCTACTATGACCCTAAATATACCTGGTCGTGAAGGTAGTCGACCCAACACGTACTGAGATCTCCAGTCAGCAATCTGCAAATTGCGTCGTCCACGAGAACCTTGGTAGCCTTGAGGTCAAATGAAGGAAACTCTATCATATGATTATAAGCTAGAGCTCCAAGAGGTGGGACTTATACCAGCTGAAGTGGCAAGGATGCCTCAAAAAAGAAAATAAAGTGAAGGTTCAGCTACAAAGCTGGAAACGCTCCAAACAAAATGACTTACACCCATCTGGGTCGGGGAGCCTTCTAACATCCTAGGCGCGCTAGACAACCACATATATAAAAGTATGATGGGCCAGTCAGGTTAAAAAGTCATGGGGGCTTCTCCTCGGGACATGCAAATATAATGCAGTTATCTAGAGCGGTCCTTATGTATTGTGGAGGCTCTATTAATATATGCAAGAAAGTAAATGTTGCATTTTTTAAATCATCAATATTTTAATCCTAAATTTTAATTATCTTGAATATTTTATTTAAGATTTTTAAGTAGAAAAATTAGGATTTTAAGTCCTGATGAGCCTATGTTTCGTCGTGAAATCACAGATAAACCACAGAAAGAACAAGGAAAACACATGCAAATGCAGGCATGCAACATGATGCAAAAAACAAAACAAGCCAAATCAAAATAATAAACAAACCGATGTCGCTAGGTCGACAACATATCACAGAAAAGAAAAAGGCAGTCGGACTCTGCATATACACGATCAGCCCTAATTCTATACATCAATATAAAATGCAGAATTAAGATATGAGCATCTGCTCCTGGTCCCCTCCAAGTGGTTCCCGTGCCAAGCACCTCAGAATCCGTGCATGTATCTTATTTCTGTTACAGGACTCACCTAGACTCTAAAAAGTACATAGAGAAAAGAAAAAGACTCAATTATGCATGAAAACAAGTGTCGGCGGGAAAGCTCACATTCAAATAATGTATCATGAGTCATGCCTTAAAAATGGGGAACTGATTAGCACCCGCAAGGAAAAGGGTCAGAAATCTTCACATGCTCCCTCTAATAGCGGTACTTGTGTGTGTGCATATAAATAGGCATGGCTCCCTACAGAAGAACGCCCTAACACGCTACCATACATATGCAACATGCAGTCACACCACAAGCACGATGCAAAAGAAAGATGTCTGGTTAGGGCAACCAATCCAGCAAAGAACAATAGCCAGACATCAAAAAGACTACCTAGCACTCTAAATCCTAGCCTAACACACCATCTACCTAGAAAGTGCATCAACCTAGTATCTAGAGTGGGGTAGGTATGGGTATAGTATGACTTTGATGGGGTCGTCATACCGGCCCCGTCCTAAAGATCCGAAGGATCTAAAGGGTGTCACAAAGAGCGGTGACACAAGTTAGATCTATTATATCTTTAGCACAGTCATACTCGTATCAATCCCGATGACTTAACTCACATTACTCACCTAGATCAACCCAGTAAGCAATGTTCGTTAAGGCATCGCGACCAACACGAGGTCACTCTCCTAATAAGCGCGGTTCGCTATCCATGCAAAGATGCAAATCTAAGTGTAGACAGTCATGTGACATAAATGATGAGTGTATTGTGGGGCAGTGACTCAGAAAAAATGGGCATACCGTGTAGGCAGCAGCCCGAACAAATGGGTGTACCGTAGTGGCAGTGACCCGGAGATTGGCGTACCGTGAGGCAGTGGCCCGAGGAAGGTGTGTTGAGGCGGCAGTGACCGAAAGGAATCGGCGTGCCATGGCGACAACGGCTCGAAGTAGGTGTGTCGAGGTGGCAATTACCGAAAGTGATGGGCGAGTCGTGGCGAAAAGGGCCCGAAAAAAGTGTGTCAAGGCGGCAGTGACCAAAAGGAATGGGTGTGTCGTGGCGGCAATGGCCTGAAGAAGGTGTGTCGAGGCGACAGTGACCGAAAGGGATGAGCATGTCGTGGTGGCAATGGCCCGAAGAAGTGCAACACAAGCAAATGATAATTATCATGCAAGCTAACACATATAAGATACAACATGGAAGCATGCAATATAATGCAAAAGCAAACAAACATGCAAGTGATCGGTCGACCGGACCGTGGTGATCGGTCGAACCAAAGTGATTGGTCAACAAGGCTGGAGAGGCCGGTCGAACCAAAGTGAGATGCTCACCTGGTTGAGGCGGCCGATCGGAGCAAATTGAAATGCTCGTCGGGTCGGGGTGGCCGGTCAAAGCGAATTAAGATTCTCACCGGGCAGGGGCGGCCTATCGGAGCGAATTGAAATGCTCGTCGGGCTGGGCTGGTCGGTCGAAGCAAAGTAAGATTCTCACCGGGTAGGGGTGGCTGATCGGAGCGAAGTGAAATGCTCATCGAGTCGGGGCGGCCGGTTGGAGCAAAGTGAAATGCAGCATGCACCAAGCAAAAATGCAATATGCAGCAAACCAATGTGCAGATAGAAAATCAGGCTCGTGCTAATGACCTCACTTGGGAAACCTAAGGTTTAGACCTTTTGATATGCGGCATCACCCCCTCTTGCTCTAGTGAAGAAATGAGGGGAGTTTCTCCCAGGATCTCCGAGGGAGAAACTCTCCATGACATCGCGAAATGGACTAGCTAGAAAGCTTTTACCATTTCCTAAACTCCTTCAGACATTGCAAAGCGAGCCAGCTACAAGGCTTCTCTCGCTTTGCCAAGTCCGACCACCCAGTTTTTCTAAGGGGAGTGAGGGACTCTGACCCATCAGGACATATGCTAAGGCTCACAACAAAATGGAGACACTCGGCTCTACGGTGGGTGTTGGCTACGCACAGGAAATCCTAATTTAAATGCTAGCACTAGGAAATCCAACGATCCATCACGCAGACACGTCGTGGCACCGATCACGTGTGGGCGATTGAACTCACACGCCTAGACACCACTAAAACCTAGGGCCCGCTAGGAGTTAGAAAATCTCACCACCGTGACAGTTGCGGACGCATTTTCTTTGCTTGATCCAAGCTCATCGGCGTCCGATCCATGCTTCAGTGTGCCTCGTAGAATGTGCACAATACAACAATCAACAAGTTCGATTTTTTAAGTGAAAAGCCTAGGTTTGTGACTTCGCATTTGAATGTACATATATATATACACATACACGTAAATCTTCCTTCAAATAACTTTTTCTTCTGCTACAAAGCCGCTTCATAACAAACCATAAGTATTGTTAATTGTCCAACAAAAATGAAAACGACAACAAAAGCCCCTACAGAAAGAAAGAAGATGACATTATGCATTGAAAAAGAGATTTATACAAATACCACATAATTCACATGTATTTACATATCAAACATCTAAAATTTATTGTTTACATACATGAGGCTCAAATCTTCAACCTCATAACAAAAATATAACTATCACTTCATTGAAGTGATATACACCTTTCTGGACTTTGATGTAGTTACAACATTAGTATTATATATGCAAATATTATATTTTAGATATTAGATATGTAAATACAAAAGAATTGTGTAGTATGCATCCAAATTTTCATTGCAAAAAAAAAAAAAAATAAAAATCGAGTTAACATCAGCAAATGAAATTGGAGTTATTTATCTTGCATCTTAATTCTCCTCTTGATCTCTCTCTCCAACTCCTCAGACCCACCAACCTCCTCCAATTCCTGATAAGACATGAATAAGATATCAGAAAGGAAACAATCAAAACCACAAGAAAAAATAGCTTAGAGATGCATCTGAGAACATAAAGTTTATATAGGCATTAATTACATTTATATTTACCAGGCTATTTTTGTGTCTTTACATATCCAACACCTAAGCTTAATTTCATATTTACATGCATAAAACTCAAACCTTTGATATCATATAAGAAAAAATACTAATTAAATTGAAATGCATTTTTTCATGAATAGGCTTATGACAACAAAACATCATATTCTTAAATACAAATGTTTAGTATGAGATAAAAAAAAGGTGTAGACCATCTTGGATGTGAACAGAGAATTACAACAATAGAAATTTCGGTCATGAAATTGGGATTAAAATTTACCAAGAATGAATTTCAAATTATTAGCTTATAATAAACTAAGTGCAAAACATTAATAAAAAAACAAACTTGCAACACATATTTTAAAGAAAAATCAATGATTTTTTTTTCCCATTAAGCCGCATCAAACTCTCAACAAAATTAAGTTAAAATATAATTGAAGATGTCATCAAATCTAAGAACAGAGTAATGTATAACTCGTTATGACATAATTTTATTCAAAAAATATTATCACACGCTCCGATGCACCATATAGGACTAAATTTCTGACATAAAATGAGTTTTTTTCTTAATGCGAGAATTATGAATTACTCAATATTCTATAGCAAATGCATATAAAGCAAACGATGAAAAAATAAAATTTGGACACAATATATATATATATATATATATATATAT
>JXCR01026939.1:369109-417311 GCA_002079205.1 Phalaenopsis hybrid cultivar
GAGGTGATGCCAAAGGTCGACATCACCGCTGCGATCAAATATGCCCTTCGCTCCGCCCGTTTCCGAGCCATTCGATCGGATGCTCTGTTCGCCGCGATTTGTGTCGGATCTTCCTTTGGCTCATAGGCGTTGTGCTCCGGCAGCAGCGAAGGGATGGCGGTTTCTTCAGAGGTATTTGAACTGGATTCTTCCATTACAAAGCAGATGGTCGCGGTGTGATCCCGCCGTGTTCTAGATGGATGAATGAAGAGCGCGGTGTTGCGGCGAGGCGAAAGGGGTGAAAATAGTAGGATGCCGTCGTCGGAGCGGTGAGTTGAGGAGAATCCTAAAGGGATTTTAGCAAGGCTTCGGGATCTCAGATTCATCGATGCGGCGGAGAGTAAGACCGCCATGATTCTCTGCTACAACTTCAAAGCGACCGGGATTCTGTATGCTTCTCGCAGGCGGAAGAGGAAAGGATCCTGAACCACAGGACTGGCGGCCTTCATTTAAGCTTACGGTGCTTATAAGAAAGGACACTATGTTGAAATAAATTACATGGATTGCCATGAAGGAGAGCATAATTAGTTAATTAACCGTCCTATCGCCTAGTGGCATTATAAGTCAATAATTGATGCTACACCATAAAAGCTTGGTAAAAAATTACCGGAATTTCAAATTGATAAATGAATCATTTTTTTTTTATTATTTTAGAATAGTTTTGAATGGGTGCCATAATTTAATTGATAAATATTTTTATAATTATGCCAAATTTTTGAAGTTGAGAAGAGATTAATTTAGATTAGGCAATACGATAGAATAATATATTGATATGACTTGATTTTATAAAATTATCTAATATACGTACAACAACGTAAGTTGTAAGGATAAACATTAGGGTTTTACGACAAATTAAAAAGAAAAAAATCAGTCAAATAATTTCACTGGTGTACACTAGATATTATAATTAATGTCATTGTTTTAAAAATAAAGGATGGCATTAATATGTCATTGTAGGAATGAAGTATGCGAAATAGATTTCATTATAGAAGCCAAAGGAACATATTCAAGTTGTCTATTGTTTAAAAAATGTTTGGTCATTTACTGTTGAGAGTACAAAGGCTAAGATGTCTAATAGGATTTTGTTGTAGATGGCATGCTTAGGCCATAACAATGATTGCTTATGTCACTGAAACTAGGGACCATGGAAAATAAAGCCTATGGGTGTCAATATTAGTGTTGACAACATGCATTAACCTTGTAGTGATAGCACATGTTGACATTGTATATTAATCATCTAAGGGTGCTTTTAGGGCTCCTTGTGTGTTTCAGTATAAATAATTTATCCTGAAACATGGCACGTGAGTCAACCTGCGACATACGTTCGGCATACGTTTAATGTAAAAATAAAACTGCATTTTCGGATAAGCAGACAAAACGCGCGACCCAAACGGTACTAAGGTGTTTTAAGAAATGCCCCCGCACTTATAAGCTGCCCCCAACGGGCCTTAAGTGCAAAAATATTTGCGTACATAAGCTGTATGCAGCGCTGCGTACGTCCAGGGGTTATTCAGGAGGTACAGGGGGGTTATATCAGGGTTACACCCCTCTGTAACCTCCATGTAACCTCCATGTAACATATCTGTAACTTACAAATGAGTTTCGCACTTCTGTAGTTTCATGGGAACAAATAAGTTACACGGAATATAACCCGGATATAACCCCCCTGTACCCCCTGAATAACCCTTGATGCACGCAGCGCTGCGTACGTCTTATGTACGCAAATATTTCCCCCCTAAGTGATGGCATGCATCAACAATTTTTTATTATAATTTCACACAAAAATTTTGCTGTTTTTTTGTTTAATTAATTCTATCTTTTCATAGACAAGATTTTTATATAAAATTAAGACATAAAACTCAGTAATGCTGTAAATATTTTACACCCTATTGTTGTGTTGACCATAAGAACTACTTTTATTTCCATGAGCACTCTTAAATGGCTAATAAAAATAACTCTCAATATAATTACATCTCTCACTAGTACTGAATGCACAATAAAAAGAAATTTAGATGAAAAGACCAATAACCTTACACAAAAAGAATAACAAAAAGCTACAAATCAAGATAACTAAACACTCCTTTTAAAATTCACAACTTTGATAGAAACTCAAATTACGTCATACACAACTAAACACAATCACTCTTCCGAAACATAAGGACACCAAAGAAGGAAAGAATTCACTAGAAATAAAAAAAATTACATGCAAAAGGAATCTTCATGGCTTCATGTTCAATCCATGCATGGAATGTTCATATGGAGCCATCTAAGTGGCTAGAAAGGGAGATAATGGCTTATGGAGTTCATGATAAAATGAGTAAATCCTTTAAATTTTCAATGTCAGATTCAATTAACTGTGCTATGAGTTAAAAGATGTTGATAACTTTCAACCTATCTAATCCACCTAAAAAAGAAAGCTGAAGCCCAGTCTTATAGTGAAAAAATAGAATATATATATATATATAAGCACCCTGTGAGCCCATCTCGCCCAGAACTCCATTCCCACCTANTTAACCAATGTCCTTGGTTTCCTGAGGCCAAGGTCATAACTGAAAGGGTCCTCATGCAGACCTTCAACCTGTGCAAGCCGTGCAACTGCGGGTTCCAAGTCAAGTATGTTTTACATTTCTCGCTAAAAATGTATGTTGAAACTTCTAAAGCTTTCTGTGGACTTTTATCGTATCCTTAGAAAAGCTTGCAAACTTCCTGATGACTTTTGCATGCTCGTAAACTAAGCAATAAACATCCGATTGAATTCTTTAAGAACTAATAACCTCTGCATATAAATGGTTGAACCAGCGTAAAGCTAATTCCTTCAACATGATCAACTAGATGGCATTTCAATGTGTCATTTACTTTGAGTAAGCAGATGGTTGACTCGAAAGAAGCTATATGGTCTGCAGGATCAGACTTCTCATTATAAGAATCTGAAAATGGAATCTTGAATTTTTTCTGTTCTTTAGCTTCTGAAATTTCTCCTAAGAAAGGACCTTTTGCAATTGCATGTCTTCTGTTTCTTCTTCTTTCTACTTCATCATTGGAGAAAAACTTATGTTTCCTTGATGGTCTTCCTTCTGTATTGTCAGTCAGTGAATCTGACAAGGATCTTCTTCTCTCTCTTTTGGGATCCTCTACTAAAACTATTCTGGATTTCGCCTGGTTCGAGGAATTCTCCTAATAATGATGTGTTCACACTAGTTTGAGTGTCAAGGCGAGTGCTCTCCTAACCCTTTTCCTTGGCGGGTTCTGAGTTGTCATACTTTCTCCAGGATGAGTTGGCCTCTCAAGTGTTAGGATTCTTCGTTGTCATATATCGGTACGAGGTACTCTTTATTGTGGTGTCTCTTGAGGTAACATTCATGGGAGTAGTTCCTTCGTCGGTCTTGGGAGAATCTGGCGTAACATGATATTCTTCACATCTGGATGCGATTCACAAGTCATTGATTAGGAAGATCCAGTATGAGCTCTCATTCTAGAATAGGTTAGGGATGCTTCATGTAAGTCTTGCACTTGCTTCATTACTTGATTTCTCATTTTTCTACTTGCTAGTGCACATATTGACTAGTGGCATCCATTGTACTCACTTACAGTCTTGAAATGATGTAAAAGAGGATCCTGTCTTCAACATTTGAGTGTGATATACACGCTCACCATACATTTCAGAATATTCAATCTTTTTTTAGACATAGGATTCCTTAGTATTTGTGATACCACGCAATTTGGTATAAGATCCAGAAATCCTCATGTGTAAGGGATCCCTTGAAAGCTTGAGTGTCCTTTGACTCAATCAACAAGTTGGATTTTTTAAGTGAGAAGCCCTTGGTCTGTGACCTGGTATTTGACTATACATACATACATACATACATACACACACACACACACACATACACGTAAATCTTCCTTCAAATAACTTTTTCTTCTGCTACAAAGCCGCTTCATAACAAACCATAAGCATTGTTAATTGTCCAACAAAAAAGAAAACGACAACATAAGCCCCTACAGAAAAAAAGAAGATGACATTATGCATTGAAAAAGAGATTTATACAAATACCACATAATTCACATGTATCTACATATCAAACATCTAAAATTTAATGTTTACATACAAATCTTCAACCTCATAACAAAAATATAACTATCACTTCATTGAAGTGAAATACACCTTTCTGGACTTTGATGTAGTTNGTGAGGTCAACACCCGGATTATATGTTCACAACATATTTTAACAAATCAATTGGCCCGATTGAAAAGTAAATTAAGTTCGTAGTTGAAAAATCATCACAATTTATTTTATATATTAATTATGACACATTCATATCTCTTCATTTCATCATATCTCAGAGTAAGGGGAAAGATAGAGGGAACTACTCAGACTTCATGAGAAAGATACGACAAAATACAAATTTCATATATAAAAGAAATTTTATACAACACTAAATGAACAAACAAACTTATCTAGAACACTTTCCTAAAGCAAATCCTTTGTAGCTTTTTTTAAGAAATGCAGGAAGAAGAACTCTCTCACTTTTCTCCTTCTCTAACACTCTTATAGAAGGTTTCACACTAAATCTCACCACAAAAACTCTAAACTATGAAAGCAAAATTACTAATTGACTTCAATATGGTGGTGGAATGCAGATGTATTATGAAAATGTGGCGTAGTAGAATGTTGCAGAGCAAAAAATGAACATAGAGCAGCCTATTTTCTGATGAAATTCTGCCCCAAATAAAGCCCAAGGTCGGTTCTCCAAGAGGTGCCTCCAAAACTCTTCAAAAATCGTCCAAATACATCGAACAATCTAGAAATGAGGTCTGAACTGCCTTTAGGGGCATCAGCGCTAGTCTGGCGCCGTCAGCGCTGAGTAAAAATTCTCCAACTTTTGGTTGTTCTGTACCGTCGGCGTTGACCTTGGCACTGTCGACGTTGAGTATTTCCTCGAAAACGTCATTTTGACTCTAAATTTCATCATTTTTACTTTAAATCCTTAAAATCAACAACCTGCAAGAAAACATCAAAATACCTTTTATTAAAGTGTAATATCACCAAAAATAAGTATAAAATATGGGTAAAAATTTGCATATATTTTCGGTGTATCAAAATCCCCCGTAACTTCTCTACTACATAACAATATGACTTATGGTAAAGAATTTAACTTTTAAACTTCCATATTTTAGTTCTCTAAACGTAATAGTTTAAATTAAGAAAAATTCAAAACAATTCTAGTTAATACTAAATGTGTAAAGACATTGAGTAATTAAGTTTAAGGTTTTTTATCCGTTATTTCTTTCAAGAAAAATTGCAATTTATTATGTTAAAGTCACTTAGAAAATTCATATGAAAAAGAACTTCATAAAACTTTATTAATAATTAAGTTAATATTCAAATAAAAAGTTTAGAAAATGTATCCAAGTCTTTTTCCTTAAGTTGATTCAAGTGAAGCCAATTTTTAATTAAGCATCTCCTCAAACTTCTCCGCACATATTTTCTTTTTCTTTTCTTTTTTTTTCTTTTTGTGAGTATTACTACATTTAGATAGCCTTTAATGATTTTGAACTTCACTATCCTCTTGATAAAGTTAAAAACTTTTTACATTTCTTCACTTAACAAATTTATATTAACTTAAAGATTTCATAAAGTTTAANTGTGGAGAAATATTTGTTTACGTTAACGTACGCAGAACTGCGTACGTTGTTAGGTTACAATGAGGGGATTGGAGGGTTATATCTGCGTTATACCCCTTGTAACCTCTCTGTAAACTACATGTAACTTATAAATGTATGAAAACATAAGCGCGGAACTTATTAGTTACAGGTAGGTTACAGGGGTATAACGCAGATATAACACCCCAATACACTCTCAGTAATCTACCGGCTACGTTAGACGTACGTGAATATTTCTCATTTATGTGATAAAATGAGTTGTTTTCTCAATGCTAGAATTATTAATTACTCAATATTCTATAGCAGATGCATATAGAGCAAACAATGAAAAAATAAAATTTGGGCACAAAAAATATATATATTTCGTCCATTAAAGTTGCAGAGAAAACAAGAGCGCCAACGCACCTTAGGTCCCATGAAAAGCCCGTAGGGGACGCCTTCAAATTTGTCCGAGTGGTGGATCTGCGAACACCTCAGATTTATGATCAGCAATATTAAAAATAAAAAAAAAACTAACAACCAAAAATCGTCGCTTTCTGCTATGAGATTGCGCGAAAGTGGAAGAAGAATCGAGAAGAAAAGGAAAAAAAAACGGTGTGTGGATGAAATAGATGTACACGTACGCCCCTGCGCACATGATATTTGCTCAGGGAGAAAGGAAACCTGATGAGCGGCGGCCACTCGCCGGAAATAGGGGACGTTGGCGATGGGCCCCACCGGAAATCTTCGGTGTACAAGGCCGTCGTGGACGAACATATATGCAATCCCGAACAGCGTAATCCCGAGACCCTGTAATCTCTCGAAACGTGGACGCGTCAGCGACCATTAAGATTTTTTTTTTCTTTTTTCTTTTTATTTCTGTGTTACTGAATAAAAGCTTGAAATTTTGAAAAAATTATTAGGTCAGGACTCCTAATACATTAGAATTCTAATGGTGTCAAGTGGCCCCAAAAAAATGTATTACTGTGGGATCATTTGACACGTGACGTCCCACCATATAATGACTCATAATATTTTCTCTAAATTTTGAGGCCTGAATGTCTGATAATATTGTTTTTAAGCATGCTTATTTATTTCGAAATTGAAATTATACATAAATGTTTAGGAAGATTTACATACATGCCAGTATGCATATTTAATGCCTAAATTTAAATATTTAAATGCCGCTTTACCAATATTTTTGCTTTTAAATAATTAGTAATGGTAATATTTAAATGTATTCATATATTTAATGAAAAATTAAATTATTTTAAAAAAATATGTATTTATTAATTACAAATTTTAGTTTGATATTTAAAAAGTACATAAAATGATGAAAATATCAAATTATATATGAGAGTTTAGAGGGTATATTCCCTTCATGCCCAAAATCATGTGCAAACAATTCTTTTTTTTTTTTTTTTAAATAGCTCTATCGAAATCGATAATTTATAACAAACAGACAAAAACGCAGCCTCTTACCGCGCCGAAGCAGAGTCCAGGAACAAGACCGCGGTGGAAGAAACCATAGGAGAGAAGGGAGATGGCCGGAACTGCGTTTATAATGGCGAAGACATCATTGAGCTCGAAGGGCCCCTCCCTCGCTCGGTGATGCGATTCATGCATATCCCAAAGCGATGCGTGCCAAAGCACCCTGTGAGCCCATCTCGCCCAGAACTCCATTCCCACCTAATCCATTAAACTCTCTCAATCCTCATATGCAGATCCCTTGTTTCAATCCAATCAATTCATTAATCAGTTTCAGCTAATCTTACCGCAGCCCCCACGGAAAGAGAAAAGGTCCCAAGCATTTCGGTAAAGGGGACTTCACCGCCCTGCAGTTAGGTCAAATGTNCAGCACCCTGTGAGCCCATCTCGCCCAGAACTCCATTCCCACCTAATTCATTAAACTCTCTCAATCCTCATATGCAGATCCCTTGTTTCAATCCAATTAATTCATTAATCAGTTTCAGCTAATCTTACCGCAGCACCCACGGAAAGAGAAAAGGTCCCAAGCATTTCGGTAAAGGGGACTTCACCGCCCTGCAGTTAGGTCAAATGTGTGAAGAAATCGCAGAAGGGGAATGAGATTTAGGGTTTCGAGTTTCGACCTCCATTTGCCATGCGAATCTGTAGTAGACTGCAGCGACGGCCATGGAGGTGATGCCAAAGGTCGACATCACCGCTGCGATCAAATATGCCCTTCGCTCCGCCCGTTTCCGAGCCATTCGATCGGATGCTCTGTTCGCCGCGATTTGCGTCGGATCTTCCTTTGGCTCATAGGCGTTGTGCTCCGGCAGCAGCGAAGGGATGGCGGTTTCTTCAGAGGTATTTGAACTGGATTCTTCCATTACAAAGCAGATGGTCGCGGTGTGATCCCGCCGTGTTCTAGATGGATGAATGAAGAGCGCCGTGTTGCGGCGAGGCGAAAGGGGTGAAAATAGTAGGATTCCGTCGTCGGAGCGGTGAGTTGAGGAGAATCCTAAAGGGATTTTAGCAAGGCTTCGGGATCCCAAATTCATCGATGCGGCGGAGAGTAAGACCGCCATGATTCTCTGTTACGGCTTCAAAGCGACCGGGTTTTTGTCTCGCAGACGGAAGAGGTGAGGGGGGACACAGAGAGAGAGAGAGAGAAAGAGGAAGAACCTGAACCACAGAACTTGCGGACTTCATTTAAGCTTATGGTGCTTATAAGAAAGGACACAGTGTTGAAATAAATTACATTCATTGCCATGAAGGAGAGCATAATTAGTTAATTAACCGTCCTATCGCCTAGATGGCATTATAAGTCAATAATTNGCAGACGGAAGAGGTAAGGAGGGGGGACAGAGAGAGAGAGAAAGAGGAAGAACCTGAACCACAGAACTTGCGGACTTCCTTTAAGCTTATGGTGCTTATAAGAAAGGACACTGTGTTGAAATAAATTACAAGGATTGCCATGAAGGAGAGCATAATTAGTTAATTAACCGTCCTATCGCCTAGATGGCATTATAAGTCAATAATTGATGCTACACCATAAAAGCCTTGATAAAAAATTACCGGAATTTCAAATTGATAAATGAATCATTTTTTTTTAATTTAAGAATAGTTTTAAATGGGTGTCATAATTTAATTGATAAATATTTTAATAGTTAAGCCAAATTTTAAGTTGAGAAGAGATTAATTTAGAACCTGCAATAGTGTATCGCATGCATGAAAATTTATGACGATAGAATAATATATTGATATGACTTGATTTTATAAAATTATCTAATATACGTACAATAAAGTAAGTTGTAAAGGATAAACATTAGAGTTTTACGACAAATTAAAAAGAAAAAAATCAGTTAAATTATTTCGCTAGTGTATACTAGATATTATAATTAATGTCATTTTTTTTTAAATTAAGGATGGCATTAATATGCCATAGTAGGAATGAAGTATGCGAAATAGATTTCATTATAGAAGCCAAAGGAACNACGTACAATAAAGTAAGTTGTAAAGGATAAACATTAGAGTTTTACGACAAATTAAAAAGAAAAAAATCAGTTAAATTATTTCGCTAGTGTATACTAGATATTATAATTAATGTCATTTTTTAAAAAAATAAAGGATGGCATTAATATGCCATAGTAGGAATGAAGTATGCGAAATAGATTTCATTATAGAAGCCAAAGGAACATATTCAAGTTGTCTATTGTTTAAAAAATTTGGTCATTTACTGTTGAGAGTACAAAGGCTAAGATGTCTGATAGCATTTTGTTGTAGATGGCGTGCTTAGGCCATAGCAATGATTGCTCATGTCACTGAAACTAGGGACCATGGAAAACAAAGCCTATGGGTGTCAGTGGTAGTGTTGACAACATGCATTAATCTTGTAAGTGATAACACATGTTGACATTGTACATTAATCATCTAAGGGTGTTTTTGGGGCAGCTTGTGTGTTTTAGTATAAATAACTCATCCTGAAACACGGCACGCGGGTCAACCTGCGACATACGTTTAATGTAAGAATGGAACCGCATTTTAGGATAAACGGGCAAAACGTGCGACCCAAACGGTACTGCAGCGTTTTAAGAAACGCCCCCGCACTTATAAGCTGCCCCCAACGGACCCTAAGTGATGGCATGCATCAACAATTTTTTATTATATTTTCGCAAAAAAATTTTGCTGTTTTTTTTTGTTTAATTAATTCTATCTTTTTATGCACAAGATTTTTATATAAAATTAAGACATAAATCTCAGTATTGCTGTAAATATTTTACACTGGATTGTTGTGTTGACCATAAGAACTATTATTTCTATGAGCACTCTTAAATGGCTAATAAAAATAACTCTCAATATGATTACATCTCTCACTAGTACTGAATGCATAATAAAAATAAATTTAGATGAAAAGACCAATAACCTTACACAAAAAGAATAACAAAAAGCTAAAATTCAAGATAACTAAACACTCATTTTAAAATACAACTAAACACAATCACTCTTCCGAAACATAAGGACACCAAAGAAGAAAAGAATTCACTAGAAATCAAAAAAATCACATGCAGAAGGAATCTTAATGGCATCATGTCCAATCCATTCATGGAATGTTCATATGGAGCCATCTAAGTGGCTAGAATGGGAGATAATGGCTTATGGAGTTCATGATAAAATGAGTAAATCCTTTAAATTCTCAATGTCAGATTCAATTAACTGAGCTTTGAGTTAAAAGATGTTGATAACTTCAAGCCTATCTAATCCACCTAAGAAAGAAAGCTGAAGCCCAGTCTTATGGTGAAAAAATAGAATATATATNAGTTTGGTCATTTACTGTTGAGAGTACAAAGGCTAAGATGTCTAATAGCATTTTGTTGTAGATGGCGTGCTTAGGCCATAGCAATGATTGCTCATGTCACTGAAACTAGGGACCATGGAAAACAAAGCCTATGGGTGTCAGTATTAGTGTTGACAACATGCATTATGCTTGTAAGTGATAACACATGTTGACATTGTATATTAGTCATTCAAAGGTACTTTTGGGGCAGCTTATGTGTTTCAGTATAAACAACTTAACACACGGCACGCAGGTCAACCTGCGACATACGTTCGGCATGCGTTTAACGTAAAAATGGAACCGCATTTTCGGATAAATGAGTAAAACTCACGACCCAAACGGTACTGCGACGTTTTAAAAAACGTCTCCGCACTTATAACCTGCCCCCAACGGGCCCTAAGTGATGGCATGCATCAACAATTTTTTATTATATTTTCACACAAAAATTTTGCTGTTTTTTTTTGTTTATTTAATTCTATCTTTTTATGCACAAGATTTTTATATAAAATTAAGACAGATCTCAGTATTGATGTAAATATCTTACACCGTATTGTTGTATTGACCATAAGAACTACTTTATGTCTATGAGCACTCTTAAATGGCTAATAAAAATAACTCTCAATATGATTACATCTCTCACTAGTACTGAATGCATAATAAAAATAAATTTAGATGAAAAGACCAATAACCTTACACAAAAAGAATAACAAAAAGCTAAAAATCAAGATAACTAAACACTCATTTTAAAATTCACACCTTGATAGAAACTCAAATTACGTCAAATACAACTAAACACGATCACTCCGAAACATAAGGACACCAAAGAAGGAAAGAACTCACTAGAAATCAAAAAAATCACATGCAAAAGGAATCTTCATGTCATCATGTCCAATCCATGCATGGAATGTTCATATGGAGCCATCTAAGTGGCTAGAATGGGAGATAATGGCTTACGTAGTTCATGATAAAATGAGTAAATCCTTTAAATTCTCAATGTCAGATTCAATTAACTGAGCTATGAGTTAAAAGATGTTGATAAATTCAAGCCTATCTAATCCACCTAAGAAAGAAAGCTGAAGCCCAGTCTTATGGTGAAAAAATAGAATATATATATATATATATATACTGTTTCAGTACCATATCTGCTAATAGCTGATATTAGCCTTTATTCCCCTACACTGCACTACTTTAACAGGTATAAAATATAGCAAAAAATAAAGTCTTGAGGAAAAAAAAAACTTTAAATGGCAAAGTATAAACAAAATAATGGAGACAAGAGAAGAGTAAAAATATATATATAATAAACAAAATTGATGTAAAACATCTTTTNGTTTTTTTGTTTCAGTACCATATCTGTTAATAGCTGATATTAGCCTTTATTCCTCTACACTGCAGTACTTTAACAGGCATAAAATATAGCAAAAAATAAAGTCTTGAGAAAAAAAAAACTTTAAATGGCAAAGTATCAACAAAATAATGGAGACAAGAGAAGAGTAAAAATATATATATAATAAACAAAATTGATGTAAAACATCTTTTAATGACTAATTAAAATTAAAAGATCATAAAAAAAATTCAGTATTCTAAATTTAAATCATGCCTCTCCTACTCTTCTCTTAGTTCTCCTTTTCTGCTTCTCCTGGACTCTGTATCTATCTCTTCTCTCCTCTCTATTACGTTTCTTCGACACTTGCTCCGTCTTGGCCTTCATGGCCTCATATTCTTTCTTCTTCGCTTGCTCCTTTAGCTGCCGCTTCCTCGTCTGTTAAATATAACAGCACATAAAGCAATGGCGGTATGTAAAATCTAGAACCAAAAGAGTTGTACAGCAAGATTGGATATTTTATACAAATCATCAATTTGTCACAACAGACCTTTTCATTCTTGATCAACTTGAGATGTTGAACAATGGCATGAACTTTTCGCTCGTGGGGCTCCATGACGACCGCTCTTCGTTTTTCGAGAAGAGGCCTTTTCTGAGCGAGTTTGTTCTTCGGCTTCGAAGCGAATGGCAAATCCGCTTGTAGTTTTTGCGGGATCACTAAAGGATTGAACTTCCTCGGCAGGCGCTCGATAGGCTGTTGAAAGGTATGCAAAAATTATGTTGATGGAATAAAAACATCACGTAAAGTTTACATACATGCCGCTCAATTCCTACGGATTTACATATCTAACACCAGAAGTTCAATATTTGTATACATGCCACCTAACCGATACATAAAAATGTATATTTCACTTTTGTCCCCGTTTGGCAGCACTTTAATTTTTTTTTTTCTATTTTTTGTTTTTCATTTGTTATGTTTATGTTTTGATTTAAAATATATTTGGTTGTGGANGAGGAAAAAAAAAGTTTAAACGGCAAAGTATAAACAAAATAATGGAGACAAGAGAAGAGTAAAAAAAAATATAATAAACAAAATTGATGTAAAACATCTTTTAATTACTAATTAAAATTAAAAGATGATTAAAAAAAATTCAGTATTCTAAATTTAAATCATGCCTCTCCTACTCTTCTCTTAGTTCTCCTTTTCTGCTTCTCCTGGACTCTGTATCTATCTCTTCTCTCCTCTCTATTACGTTTCTTCGACACTTGCTCCGTCTTGGCCTTCATGGCCTCATATTCTTTCTTCTTCACTTGCTCCTTTAGCTGCCGCTTCCTCATCTGTTAAATATAACAGCACATAAAGCAATGGCGGTATGTAAAATCTAGAACCAAAAGAGGTGTACAGCAAGATTGAATATTTTATACAAATCATCAATTTGTCACAACAGACCTTTTCATTCTTGATCAACTTGAGGTGTTGGACAATGGCATGAACTTTTCGCTCATGGGGCTCCATGACGACCGCTCTTCTTTTTTCGAGAAGCGGCCTTTTCTGAGCAAGTTTGTTCTTCGGCTTCGAAGCGAATGGCAAATCCGCTTGTAGTTTTTGCGGGATCACTAAAGGATTGAACTTCCTCGGCAGGCGCTCGATAGGCTGTTGAAAGGTATGCAAAAATTATGTTGATGGAATAAAAACATCACGTAAAGTTTGCATACATGCCGCTCAATTCCTACGGATTTNAATAAAAACATCACGTAAAGTTTACATACACGCCGCTCAATTCCTACGGATTTACATATCTAACACCAAAAGTTCAATATTTGTATATATGCCACCTAACCGATACATGAAAATGTATATTTCACTTCTGTCCCCATTTCGCAGCACTTTCAGTTTTTTTTTTTCTATTTTTTGTTTTTAGTTTGTTATGTTTATGTTTTGACTTAAAATATATTTGGTTGTGGAAGTTGATTTTAAAAACACTCCAAATAACTTTTGGGTGCTTTTAAGTATTTTTAGAAACAAGTAATTAGTTTTTAAACCAAAATTTTTAAAAACACAAGAAGTTATACTATCCAAACCTGCTTTCAAAAACATAAATAAAAACAAAAACAAAAAACAAAAGCAAAGCCAAACGGACAATAAAATAATTATATTTTTTATATGATATATAATATTTCAATTGTCTAAATGTGGAAAGTATAGGTGTTAAATATTTAAAAATATAAGAATTAAATCGTATGAATGTAAATGCCCCAATTTAGAAATCTGAAGAACCTTATAGGCTGAATCTTTGTCATAGGGAATNGCATACATGCCGCTCAATTCCTACGGATTTACATATCTAACACCAAAAGTTCAATATTAGTATACATGCCACCTAACCGATACATGAAAATGTATATTTCACTTTTGTCCCCGTTTGGCAGCACTTTCATTTTTTTTTTTTCTATTTTTTGTTTTTCATTTGTTATGTTTATGTTTTGATTTAAAATATATTTGGTTGTGGAAGTTGATTTTAAAAACACTCCAAATATCTTTTGGGTGCTTTAACTATTTTTTAAAACAAGTAATTAGTTTTTTAAAAGAATTTTAAAAAACACAAAAAGTTATTTCAAAAACATAAATAAAAACAAAAACAAAAAACAAAAGGAAAGCCAAACGGACAATAAAATAATTATATTTTTTATATGATATAATATTTCAATTGTCTAAATGTTGAAAGAATAGGTGTTAGATATTTAAAAATATAAGTATTAGATCGTATGAATGCAAATGCCCCAATTTAGAAATCTGAAGAACCTTATAGGTTGAATCTTTGTCATAGGGAATTGGGATGTTATTCTCCCGGCGAAGCTCCGCTACGGATTTCATGCCGTTCCANCCACTCCAAATATCTTTTGGGTGCTTTAAGTATTTTTAAAAACAAGTAATTAGTTTTCTAAAAGAAAATTTTGAAAAACACAAAAAGTTATTTCAAAAACATACATAAAAACAAAAACAAAAAACAAAAGCAAAGCCAAACGGACAATAAAATAATTATATTTTTTATATGATATAATATTTCAATTGTCTAAATGTTGAAAGTATAGGTGTTAGATATTTAAAAATATAAGAATTAGATCGTATGAATGTAAATGCCCCAATTTAGAAATCTGAAGAACCTTATAGGCTGAATCTTTGTCATAGGGAATTGGGATGTTATTCTCCCGGCGAAGCTCCGCTACGGATTTCATGCCGTTCCATTGTTGATCTCGTGGCTGCAATGATGTCGTTACTGGATTGAAGAATTGGGGGATGTCGACTCGAGTCCAAGCACGCAAAAAGACAATGTCGCTCATGAGAATCCTGTCTTCAAATGTGCATCTAGCAATTCCTTCTTTAATATTTGCTCCCGATGCCTTCGACCGATTGCCTATTTCTGCTTTTGCGGCCTGCACCATGGAAAAGTTGCAGATTACACTTCCAAGCTAAAAGACTAAACAACAAAGAAAAACTAGGAAGAATCCAATTAAAGAGAAGCTTGATATTGTAGGAAGCATACCCATACATCACTGTGATGCAAAGCTAACAAAAAACCTAAGGGGCTATTTGGGGTCACTTTTGTTATTATTTTCTTTTTTTTTCTTTTTATGTTTTGATTCAAAACAAAATATGCATGGCTATTTGATTAAAGTATGGATATTTTTAAAAACACTCAAAACATATAAAAAATGTTTCGAGCATTTTAAAAAACATCTTAATTATTGTTAGAAATAAAAATAAAAAATGTAAAAAAATACACTATACAAACATATTTTTAAAAATAAAGGAATAAATAAATAAATAACAAATTTGATAAAAAACAAACCATAAGTAAACATTGATCACAACATTTTAAAGCATATAGCATTAGTAGAAGATAAATGCATAGAAGAGACTCTCCACTGACATTATGTAAATAATTATATAAGATTTGACATTCATATTAAGAATAAACTTGTATCTCAAGTATCTCTTTTCAATTTTTCTATTGCTTGTTCTCTATTGTTGTCAATTCCTTTATTGGAAAATTTTTTGAAAAAAAAAGAAAGCTAAATAATAAAAAATATATATATCAATCAAATGGAGTGCAACATATGCACAAGGAAATGGCACCAAAAGAGAAACATAAGAAAAATGTTAGCATGCTTACCTTCTTGACCTGTCCTCTGATACCACTCACTGTTCTAACAGCAGCACCTTCAAACCTAGCAATTTCTAAATCAGAAGTAAACATGTCTTTGATTAAAGCTGTTTTCTTAAAGATCTTGCAAGGATAACCGACAAGCTTTATCTTCTTCACCATTCTAGCAGCATGATTAAACTCGAGCACCACACCAGTCGCTGTAACTCGGAAAGCTGCCTGAAGAGAAAAGTTCCACAATCAATATTTTTCTTCAGAGCCTAAGCAGAGAAGGCAAAATTTTCTCAAGAAAAAGATTCAATGATTATTTCGCACACTTAAAGTAATGAATTTTAGGGCGGCTGCTTCATAGTAACATATATTTGGTACCCTGCAATATAGTAATTTCAGGTTGACAGCCTTAACATGGAAATAAGATTTTTAAAGAGGTCCAGTTTCCATAAGTTTGGCTAACTAATGAAATTCACTTATCAGAAACAATGTTACAAAGAACGGTCACAAAACCAATATTTTAATAGGGGCATTTACATAAATACCCGCAATTCTAATGAAGGTACATGTGTGACGCTAAAAATTCTGCTTTTAATGATTTTTATAATATATTAGATACTAAGAAGGGTAAAAAATATATGTATAAACCAGCCAAACAAAGAGAAAAGAAAAGTAAAGATTTAACTCAAGTAAAGTGTATTAAAGATGAAAATCAAAAAGTGTTTTTCTTAGAAAAAGATATTCAACATAGGTGGGTGAGTTATTTTGATAAATTATTTAATGAAGTTTCTGAAACTATGATCGACCTTAGTGATCTTAATATCGTTAACAATAATAAAACGTTTCATTTTTTTCGTCGCATTAGTAAAAAAGAAGTTGATAGGGCTTTAAAGAAAACCAAGGGAGAAAAGTCTGTACGACCTGATGATATCCCAATTGAAGTATGGAAATGTTTAGGAGATTTGGGAGTTTCATGGCTTACTAAACTCTTTAATATTTTATTTTAAAAACTAAAAAGATGCCTGAGGAGTGGAGGAAGAGTATTTTGGTCTCATTTTTAAGAATAAAGGGGACGCACAAGAGTGTGCAAATTATAGAAGAATTAAGTTGATGTGTCATATTTTAAAATTATGGGAGAGGGTAATTGAACATAGGTTAAAGACGTATTACAAAGATTTCTCATAATCAATTTGGATTTATGTCGAGCAAGTGTACTATAGAAGCTATACATTTATTGAGAAGTTTGATGGAGAAGTTCAAAGATAATAAGAAGAATCTACATTTGATTTTTATTGATTTAGAAAAAGCTTACGATAAGGTTCATAGATAATAAGGAGAATCTACATTTGATTTTTATTGATTTAGAAAAAGCTTACGATAAGGTTCTAAGAGATATCATTGAAGATTCTTGAGAAGAAAGGTGTTGATATGACTTATATTCAAGTGTTAAAGATATGTATACTAGAGTTGTTACTTGTGTTCAAACTGAAGGAGGATTGACCAAATACCAAGAGATATCCTTTGGAGAGTTCTTGAGAAGAAAGATGTTGATATGATTTATATTCAAGTCATTAAAGATATGTATACTAGAGTTCCTGAGAAGAAATGTGTTGATATGACTTATATTCAAGTCATTAAAGCTATGTATACTAAAGTTGTTTGTGTTGATATGACTTATATTCAAGTCATTAAAGATATGTATACTAGAGTTGTTACTTGTCGTGTTGATATGACTTATATTCAAATCATTAAAGATATGTATACTATATTTGTTACTTGTGTTCGAACTGAAGGAGGATTGACCAAATATTTTCCTATTTCTGTTGGATTACATCAGGGATCGACTTTAAGCATAATCTTTTTGTTTTAGTTATGTATGGCCTTACTGGACATTTACGGGAGGATGTAACTTGGTGTATGCTTTTTGCTGATGATATCCTTCTCGTGGATAGCCTGGGAAAAACTTGAAGGTCTACGTTGGAGTATAAAAGGCCTTCATTTGAGTAGAACTAAAATTGAATACATGGAATGTAATTTTAGTAGTAGTAGCTTTAGTGACATAAGTGTAACTTTGGGTGGAACAATTAGAGATCTCGGGTTTGTTGTTCAAAGCGATGGTGATATAGATGGGGATGTTAATAGTAGAACTCAAGTTGGTTGGTTGAAGAGGAATGCTTCGTGCCTTATGTGTGATAGAAAAGTACCACTTAGACTGAAAGGAAAATTTTATAAGACGGTGGTGAGACCTGCAAGGTCTTTTTATGTGATAGAAAAGTACCGCTAAGATTGAAAGGAAAATTTTATAAGACGGTGGTGAGACCTGCATGCTTTATGGCGCTGAATGTTGATCTTTAAAAGAGAAGCATAATACTAAGTTAAGTATTGTTGAGATGTGAATGATTAGATGGATGAGTGACTTTACACTTAGAAACAAAATGCGAAATGAATATATCCGTGATAGAGTTGGTGTAGCTCCTGTGATGTACAAAATTAGAGAAAGTCGTCTTAGAAGGTTTGGTCACATTAAGCGTCGACCATCTGATGGTCCAATTAGAAGAGTAGATGCTTTATATTCGACTTATGTTAAGAAAGGCAAAGGTAGCCCTAGGAAGACTAGGGCTTATTCTATAAAAAAATGATCTTAATTTATTAGAACTAAATGAAAATATGACATTAAATAGGACACAATTGAGAAAATGGATTCATTTAGCCGACCCCAAGTAGTGGGATTAAGGCTTTGTTGTTGTTTTGTTGTTGATGTTGTTGTTTACATATCTAAAGTTCAATCATTATGTTCATAACACTAAAATTTTTAACATTGCATCAAAAATACCGGTATCACTATCTTTTTAAAAGTGAATATGCATTTTTATGCATGGACTTTTAATACCAAAGTGTTATAAATGAAAATATCAAACTTTAGGCATTAGAAATGTAAATAGATAAGAATTGTGTTTATGTATATAAATTTCCTATTTTAATAAGCCGACATTACAAAGGAAAGATGATGAAACTAGCAATGCACATAGGATTAATCAAACAAATATCATCACATAAGATTGAAAGACAATAGCTTCACTCTTGAATAAAATCCTAAGATAGAACATTTTCAAGGTGAGGCAAAGAAGAAGTTAGACAAGTAAAATGCTCCAGAAATAAGTTCTAATGAAACCCAAAGGTATGAGTACATCTTCATGGATATATTTGAAAAAAATGATCAAAGCCACTTTAATTTCTAATAAGCTTGTAAGATAGGCCATGCCAAAAATAAGAACTTCACTTGTTCGCATTTATTACCTGATTATTGGATAAGTTTTGCACAGCAATTATTCCGGCTGAAGGAGGTGCGAGAGGGCCCCAAAACATTGCAAAGCAATGCATATGCTCAGGTGTATATTTCAGCATACGATGCCGTCCATTCTGGTCCTCGACACCATAGATAGGAATCGTTTGATAACGTCTCCAACCAATCGAAACAATTATTGGATCCCTGGTCTTCAGCACCTTCTTGTGCCATCGATGACGCTTCAAGCGAGCCTAGATGACGATGAAATTAAAAACCCCAAAAAAAGGAAAATTTACATACATACCACTCAATTCCTATGTATTTACATGTCTAAAACCCAAACTTCAATTTTACATACAAACCACCTTACCCGTGCATGCAAGGGTGTATTTCACTTATTAAGAGTTAAAAAGGTTATATTTTTAATGTGATATGAAATATTTGGGTGGTATAAATGTAAAAAAATAAAAGGTGTTGGATATGAAAATACATAGGTTTTGGTTGGTATGTATGTAATGGATCAAAAAAGAAATTAATCGAATAAGCAAGTTACTTTTTAATGCCTTAAGAAAAATATAAAAATTTATTCAAACCTGCATGTAACCAACATTGTCCTCGCCAATTCCAATGCCCCCAACCAATATAGGGTGATGTGGATCAAAATGTTCAACCAATTCAAAAGGAACATTATGAACTTCCAATCTCATGTATGTTCCAGTTCTGAAACCCTCAACCTCCACACGAGTAGCCTCATCAAGTTGATTGAGTTCAGATATGTTCGTCTGTTTACGAAGCTCCATCTCCTCTTTCAACTTTAAGATTCACATGAAAAAACTCAAATGTTTAACGATAACGCTAAGGTTTACAAGATAGGGTCAGCAAACTACAAGAAAGGAGTTCAATAAAAAAAAATTTACCATTTTCTTATAATTTATGAAAAGATAAAGAAAAGAAAGGAATAGAGAGAAGAAGTGGGAGGAAAAATAAAAAACTCACGAGTATACCTTGTCAAAGTAGCCACTAGCATTGGCACTGCCTGAGGCAAACTTTTTCCCTTTAGTTTTATCATCTTCTTCATCAGATATCTCAGATTCGTCATACGTATGTCAAAGTTAAAGATTTCAAACATGAAGAAGTGACTACATAAAGGTAAAAAGACAAATTACAAAAGCAGAAAAAGAAATTAGTACTTTCAATACTTTCATAGAGAAGCCGTTGTATGATTTGAATTTTACTGGACCGAACAGAAACAAAAGTCAACAATATATCGACAACAAAGAAAAGTGTCAAAATGGTTCCCTGACTCTTTGTAGGGAGCCACTGTAAACCTAGAGTCTATAAAAGTGTCAATTTATGGGTTTGTTTAAGGCTGCAGCGTATTGAATAATCTGTTGATAAGCTGATTAAAAATAATATGTTGATAAGCAAGGTACGGTGGTTATTATAAATTTTTATTTTTTTGGAAAAGTCAGACTGCAGCCAGGAAGCTATCACCGCACCTAGATATGTGCGGTGTGAAAATGTTATTTTTAACGTTTTGAAAATGCATAAGTTGTCAAAACGCAATTTACCCAAACAGACCAGACACGTTTTCAAAATACCACCGCACTAAATAAGCAGCCGGTTATTAGTCCTCAGATTTTTTAATAGGGTGAGGACTATTTTAGCCTAAATTAAAAGAGTTTTGGGACTAAAATGATATTTTTTCTAGACTCTAGGAATAAAATGGCACCATGTCAATAGTCACTAGAGTATTTTGGCACTTTACTCGTTGACAACATGATTCAAATTATACAAAAATATAGTAGACAAACAATAAAAGATTGCAAATTAGCTTTTAAATTTAACCAAAAGTAATATAAAAAAAAGGATATTGTGCATCAAATTTTGCTCGAAGAGCAAGCTTTTTCAGCCTTCGCTCCTCCGCTTCAGGATCTTCCATCTCTTTAACGTCATCCCCTTTAGCATCATCCACCGACTGGTTTTTGAACACTTTGCCTGTTTCCAGATCTTCAAAATCACCATAAAGGGCTTCCCCGTCTTCTTCAGCATCACCCACTTCACCTCGTCTAGCAGCCTTTGACCAATCTCCTGTGACAAAACGATCACGGATAACACTGATGAGGTCTTCACTAGACCAGTCCTTGAGTAGAGAAGGAACCAATTTGGAGCAGTCCTCAACATTGATATCATCATAGTCAGGTTTCTGAA
Source organism: Phalaenopsis hybrid cultivar (assembly GCA_002079205.1). NCBI lineage: Eukaryota > Viridiplantae > Streptophyta > Magnoliopsida > Asparagales > Orchidaceae > Phalaenopsis > Phalaenopsis hybrid cultivar. Next base: position 390,566 of record JXCR01026939.1, read on the forward strand.
TAATCCTCTGTAGGAAATACATGAAGTAGGATAAAATTTATGTCTCCCTCGAATGTATGAGTGAATTATGAGATCTTAAAAATTGAATAATAGCTAATTACATGAGTAACAATTGATAAAAAAATGGGGAGTACCTTGTCCCATTCATTTTTTGGAATGAAGAATTCCTCATCATCACTATCTTCACTATTACTGCCTTCTGTTACCCTTCCAGTGGTTGCAGGATTAGATGAAGATTGATCGTATACAAGTTGCATAAGATTTGTGTTTTGTTTCATCCTTGCTCTGGCAATCAAAGACTTCTTCCACTTTGAATCATTTCCCCCTTCTGCTTATTTTAGTTATTAATTTCAAAAAATAATTATCCACCCAAATCAGAAGATTTGATGGAAAAGAATCTAGCATCATCTACCAAACAATTTAAATCCACACTAGTGTCTACAACAGGCACAAAAATGTCCATTCCAAAAAAATAGATGCCAAAAGAGAAAAAATGCCAAAATAGTTTACTAATTCTTTGCAGAGATCGCCTTAGTTCCAAAATCTATAAAAATATAAATTNTGCCAAAATAGTTTACTAATTCTTTGCAGAGATCGCCTTAGTTCCAAAATCTATAAAAATATAAATTTAGTCCCAAACTCTATTAATATGACCTAAAATCAGCCTCAATTTAAAGGCTCGGGACTAATTTGTCATTTTTATAAACTCTGAGACTAAAATGACCCGTATAAACAGTCAGGGGACCAAAAAGATAAGAAAAACCATGTAAACAATCACCATGATTGTCATAAAAATGAACAAGATGAGCAGTAAAAACAGTATAAATGAGTTTAAGAATATATTCATCCTACTTAAGACAACAAAAATTGAATCAGCGCAGTAAATAAAGTACCTGAGTCCGTGTCCTCACCACTACCGCCAGAAGATTCTGAACTGAGGGTCAACTGGNTTGTGACTAATTTGTCATTTTTATAAACTATGAGACTAAAATGACCCGTATAAACAGTCAAAGGACCAAAAAGATAAGAAAAACCATGTAAACAATCACCATGATCCTCATAAAAATGAACAAGATGAGCAGTAAAAACAGTATAAATGAGTTCAAGAATATATTCATCCTACTTAAGACAACAAAAATTGAATAAGTGCAGTAAATAAAGTACCTGAGTCCGTGTCCTCACCACTACCGCCAGAAGATTCTGAACTGAGGGTCAACTGGTTATCTTCCTCATCTTCCTCAGAAACCTATAGAAAAAGTAACTAGAAATTAAGAAAAATCCTGCAATGGAGATGCACATTTTACACAAACTGACTAAAGGAAAATCGAAGTAACAAAAATAGCACAATTACAAACAATTTTAAAAATAAAGCTGAGAAACAAGGCAAACCTAACAAGTAATAAGAATATAAAATAAAATGAAATAGGCAATGGGAACAAGTAGGTCGGTACTTGGTAGAAAATAAATTTTCCCTTATAAATCTGAAACGATACTTAATATATTTTCATATATTGAAAAGCATGCACATTACTTAATATGTTTAAGATGAATCCACAGTAGAATCACAAAAGAAAGCTCAAAAATGAGTATTTAAATTGTTTGAGAATAGTACCTGTCTAGGATAACATAGAGAACAGAAAATAAACATGATATCATCAAATAACGTAAAATATAAAGCAAAGGAAGCTTAGCTAGCATAAACATGAAAGCGAATGTAGAAAGGATAAGAGCTATAGCATGTTTATGAAACGGACATAACTAGTTAAAAATGGCAACAATATATTAATAGACAGTAAATGAAAATTACTTATAAGATTATTTATTTAAAAAAAAAAAAAACCAAAACAGTTAGGTTGGTATGCTACTACAGCCATTGAATAAAAGAATGGATCCTGCAAATTGAAACTTGTAAAGTAGGAGAATAGCTCCTAGAGAAAGCATGGATGGTGAAAATGGAAAAAAAATATTTGGGTAGCACGCAGCTGCTACAGATGGAAAAATGAATGTCCGCTGAGCCAATTAATATTAGTGCATATATAATGGATTCAAAACTGAAAATTTCAAATAATAAATTAACTGATACCAAGCAAAGTTCATTTTTTAATCCAATTAACTAATATTGACAGTTGCAGAGTTGGCAACTCTTCCATGNTTAGAGAAAGCATGGATGGTGAAAATGGAAAAAAAAATATTTGGGTAGCACGCAGCTGCTACAGATGGAAAAATGAATGTCCGCAGAGCCAATTCATATTAGTGCAAATATAATGGATTCAAAACTGAAAATTTCAAATAATAAATTAACTAATACCAAGCAAAGTTCATTTTTTAATCCAATTAACTAATATTGACAGTTGCAGAGTTGGCAACTCTTCCATGCAAAACAAAAAACCAGCAAAGCCCCAACAAAAAGAAAATGTGTAATGCAATGTTAAACCGAAAAAAGAATTTGGGCAGGGGGGGGTTGTGGTGGATCTACAGAAATACAACCCAAGTTCCATGTATTTACATATCTAACACCTAAACTTTAATTTTTTACATTTATGCCCATCCAATTCCTTCATATCACATAAAAATACCATCATTTTAACTGTTAAAAAGTGAAATACACCGTTTCATGCATCTGTACAGTGGTATGTATGTAAAAATTGTAGTTTAGGCGTCATATATGTAAATACATAGGAATTGAGTGGTAAGTAATGTATTTTTTCCATAAAAATAAAAAATAAAAAAGAAGCAAGTGTAACATAAATTGAAAGCTAGTCTATTCAAAGTTAGCCATTTAAAAGCAATCCATAAACCATGTCAAGACTTCCAGCCGTGTTAAACATAATTCACATCAAATAGATATAAAAAGTCTCAGTACCTCTAGATCTTCAAAATTAGAAATTGCTTTTCGCCTCATTCTTCCATTGTGGAATTCAGCTTCTTGATCATCATTAAAAAGAATTTGCTGATCATCCTCATCATGATAATCATTTTCTTCATCAGAATCCTCAAGCTCAATTTCATCTGTCATATTCATTTTCTCAATCTTATCACTCGCTTTAAAACTCTCGCCATCTATGGGATCAATATGTTCCTGGCCATAGCAGTTGTTGCTGGCTATTTCACCTCTAACTGTAGTTTTATCGCGTGAAACATTTGCATCGTTCGATGAATTTAAAGGTTTCACATTAAAGAGATCAATGAAGCTTTTGTCCAACTTCTCATCAATCGAATATCTAGTAGTCTGCAGTATTTTTACTAAAGATTCACCTACATCAGGTTCCTTACCTGCAAGTACAGATAAAGCAACAAAAAATTAGAAAATGCACCTTTAATCATGTAGGTAACATAACAATGAAAAATATCAAGACAAAGCTGAACCTTCAAAAAGAAATAGTAAAATCAATAAAAATTACAGACCACTCATTTTGTACATATACTGCAAAATACTCTCCTTACTTGAAAGTTCATAATCACTACAGTTACTTAGTTTTTATTTTTAAAAACATGTGTGTTTAGCGCGCTGTTTATTTTTAACATGCTTTTTAAAACACTAAATATTTTTTAGATATTTTGAGTGTTTTAGAAAGAATCATATCTTAATCAAACAAGACAAATATGTATTGTTTAAAATCAAAACAAAAACAAAATAAAAATGAAAAATAGAAAACAAAAAAAGTGACCCCAAATGGCATCTTTTAGTCCGTTTGGGATCACTTTTATTTTTTATTTTTTATTTCTATTTTATTTTATTTTTTTAATGTTTTGATTTGAAACAAAATATGTTTGAGTATTTTATTACGGCTTGTTTGGGATCAAATTTGTGTTTTGCTTTTCCCTTTCTTTTTAAAAACATATTATTTAGTCTGTTTTTTAACATGTTTTTACCTTTTGTTTCTAAAAGTAAATTAATATGTTTTTTGCAAATACTCAAAATAGTTTTAGTTGGTTTTCAGTGTTTTTAAATACTACCATACTTAAGGAGTCATTTGGGATTACTTCTGTTTTTCATTTCTTTTTTTTTATTTTGTTTTTGTTTATGTTTTAATATGTAACAAAACATGTTTTCTATATTGATTAACATATCATTGTTTTTTAAAACCCCTAAAGTTGTTTTCGAATGTTTTCAAAAAAAAAAATTTATCTGTTTGTTTTAGAAAAAAAATAAAAAAAATATATTGAAAACACGTTAAACAAACATATTTTTAAAATAAAGGAAAAATAAAAAATAAAAAAATATATATAAAAAATTGATCCCAAGTCCTAGGGCTTATTTGGGATTACTATTGTTTTAGTTTTTACTTTATTTTAAAAGCATTTTTGTTTAATGCATTCTTTGCATGTTTTTATTTTGTTTAAAAAAAAATCTAAAAGTTATTTTGATTTTTACTTTATCATTTACATTAATACCACCTAAATCCTTCATATCACAGCAAAAATACCACTATTATAATTTTCAAAAGGTGAAATACATATTTTCATGCTTGTATCTATGTAAAAACTAGAATTTAGGTGTTAGATATGTAAATACATAGGAATTGAGTAGTATGTGAGTAGATCTCCCTAAAAAACATCTACAAGCATTAAACAAAAAAAAAAGAGAAAGAAATGAGCATGCAATTCATAAGGAAAATACCATTCCTTACACTTGTGCCATTTTCACCATCAACTTTAGAATACTGAACAAAGTGGTCATTTACGTCAATGTACACTGCATCTTTGTCGTACAACAGATCTCCAACCCCAGACATGGGAGCGTAAAAAAGTTTCTCTTTGTCACGGAGTCCTTTCTTTTTAGCAGCAGAAGGCAACGGGCAGGGATCAGTCAGGCTAGTTAACCCTGCTAAGCTGAAGTCACCAACACCAGCAATGTGCACCTGTAACAAAATTGCAACAAAAGTAAAAATTATTGGAATATGACACCAGATAAATATATAATTGCATAAAAAAACCAAATGGCCAACATGAGGGAGTCCAAGGAGACCGAGTCTTCAGTGCTCCATTGTAAATATAAAAGAAAACCATGGAGAGCCTACTTTGCTACAACTTTTTGACATAACCATGGCCTACTATGATGATAAATAACCTATTAAGTCACGCAAATTAGTTCTGTCCAAAGTGATATCAATACCAAATAAGTGAATATACGCACACGCACAATCTTACCATCTTACTGTGGAAATAAGAGACAATTTTCCCTTATCTAATATGTTACGAATATAAAGCAAACCAACTAAAAACATTAAATATGTTATACTTCACTTTACCATAATTGGCACAACAGCGGTAACTATAAAACACAAACACTGAAGCAAGCATAACTGTAAAAAATAAAACTCGATATATCATGGGCACTATTTTTTTATAAATAATTAGTATAAAATGTATAATCAATGCACATAATGTCTGCCTTCTCTATCCAAAAATATTATAAAATGAAATATAATTATAAGTATCATGTATATGAGTATAAGGATCAACTAGTAAAAATAGAAGCTCAATTATAATTGTATTTCAATATTTTTTCAACTCTACTTTCTTTCTATCAAATGTGTATAATTGTAAATAACACACCATGTGATTTTATTCATATCAATATAATATTTTCCAAGTGAAATGCCCAAAACAGTATATAACCTTCAAAATGCCAAAAGAAATAAGAATGCACCTGTTGTACTTCTAATTGACCAAACACATTCGACATTGTGATCAACGCTATTAATACTAATGTTCTCTTCAATAGAAACTCCATCATTAACAATAAAAATATAATATTCCAAGCTAGCTCATTAATAAAAAAATACTTCATCGCATGCCTGGCAACGTTAAGATGTGCCATAGTTGTGTTCGACTAATTTTAAAAAGGAAAATTTTTTAGTATAACAGGGATGGTTGAAGGCTTTTGACTTGCATTTGCTTCATAAAGTAATCAGTAATAAAAGAACACTTCTAAGACAAAGGGCAAGTCAACATTGAGAGGATATAAATGTAGTCTCTAGTATGGCATCGATAAAACTAGAAGTTACATAAATACCTTAAATAAAATACCAACTTATGCATAAATTATCTAATGTATCATGATTTTCCCTGGTTCCCTCTACTTTAACTAGAATTGGTAGGCTAGAGTTAGATCGGCACCTAAGGCACCGTTCGTTTTGTGCTCAAATGAGTCGCGCTGAGCCAGCCCAAACTAGTTTGATGACTTAAATTAGGTATAAGACTAAAAGGGGCAACTTAGTCGTTTGTCAATTATTATTGTGGGGTATAAATAGGACTAATATATTTAGGATTATGTTATGCATGTGATTGCTGTCTTGAAATTTAAGGTTAAGGTTTGTGGAGAGATCGCCAATCTCATGAATAGTAGGTTGGGAGAGAATTAACTATCTCTTGAATTATAGGTTTATCTTTTATGTATTTTGGTTGTATTGTTTTTTGTAAGGTGGAATAGAATCTTTTGTTTTTCCCTAATTGTTATAGAAATTTTCATCTCATTTGTATCAAATTGATATCCAAGCATTCGATTCTGGGAAACAAAAAAGGGATCACACCCTATAGGAAAGACCAGAACTTGCGATAAAGCTACCTTCGTGGCCTAATATCGCGATACAAACGTGATTCGAGCTGCTAAGAAGCATATGAAGGAATCTCAACGTACAGGATCTATTGACGTGGCTAAACCTCGCGGTTTGAGATAGTTGGCAATCCAAGGGCGGGATCGCGGCATACAGGCGACGCGATTCAACTTCTGGGAAGCCAAAAATGCATTTGTGACAGAACCTCGTGATACAGTCGTGATTTGATCAAGTTGGTAGCCCACAGGATCACAATGTACAGAGACCCTTGTGATACAATCGTGATTCATCCTAAGCTAGGAAGCCAACAAGCCAACAACAAGATAGTGTGCAGGAAATGAACCTAGCGATACAATTGCAATTCGAGAAGCCAACAACAGGATTGTGAAATCCCAATTGTGGATGGAGTACAAGATTTCAATTTCGTGATTGAAAATTGTTCTGGGAGTAATGGCGCCTAAGAAAGTAGGTACTCTGAATGAGAAATTAGACGAAGGAAAAAGTCAAATCAAATATGAAATGGATGCATGGAGGAGCAATTCTCATCCATGAGAGGGAGATTCATGGCCCTGAAAGAAATGATGATAAAGATTGTGGAATTTCACGTATCTTCGTCGTCGGTTGCCATTGGATTGAGCAACAACATATGGAGCAGATGAGAGCAGCAACAATCTGAAAGATTTCTGCGGCATCAAAATAATATCGTTGCATTAAGCAGACCTGGAGTCGCAAGATCAAGCAAAGAAATCGGGAGGGGACTTGAGTGACAACACTTGAAGGAATAGTGCAACATCCAAATGGGTGGAATAAACAGAAGCATGTGGGATTGAACGAAGGAGTTGGAAGCGGAGTCGAATAGCAACATCTGGAGGGAATTGCACATCTCGAGATTTGGAAAGAGTGACGATAAGCAAAATTGGACAGCAAGTGATTCGGGGTTGGAGAAGATGGATTTGAAGGATTTCAGAGAGGGTATGGGAACCAAGATGGGTGGGACTCCAATGGAGGGATGCAACTAACCGCACCAGTACCATTTATTGCAGTGACTTTCTAGGCGGAAGGAGATTCAAAAGCGTATGGGGACAAACGAGCTTATTATAGTGATAGAGACTTATGGAAGAAGGAAATCAATATGGGCAGAAAAAGAGAACCCAATCCCCGCTTTCATGGGTAGAATGAGCTTCAATTGAGAAAACTGAAAAGGTGACTCATGCATAAGGAAGTTGAAGATGTCGATCTTTAAATGAGAGGATGTCTATGGTTGGATTAACCGCACATATTATCAGGCAGTGAATAATGAAACAGTACCTAACAAATTTTTCAGCTCGATAATTAATAAGTTGCTATATGTGTTGCATGGTGTTGTGGTATTCTCCAAGACTTACTTGAAGTCAGGGTACCAACAGATTTGAATATGGCCACAGAATGTGCACAAAACTGCATTTTGAATCATGAGGGTTGCTATGAATTAATTATTAAATGGAAAGGATAGTCAGATGAGGACACCAGATGGGAGTCATACGACTTAATCTTGCACGAGCATTCTCTAACACCTTGAAGACAATGTATCTTTTTAATAGAGTAATGTTAGATCAGCGCCTACGGCACCATCCGCCTTATGCTCTAATGAGTCGACACCAATCCTGTCAAGCTAGTTTGAAGACGTAAGTTAGATGTAAGACTAAAAGAAGAAATTTAGTTATTTGTCAGTTATTATTGTTGGGTATAAATAGGACTAATATGTTTAGAGTTATATTATGCATGGGATTGTTGCCTTAAAGTTTAGGGTTAGGGTTTGGGGAATGAACGCCTACCCCTTGAATAGTAAATTGGGAGATAAAAACCTACCTCTCGAATTGTATGTTTATTTTTATGTATTTGGGTTGTTTGTTTATTGTACCAGCGGAGTAAAATATTTTGTTTTGTTCTAATTGTTGTGGAAATTTATATCTTGTTCGTATCAGCTAGCTAACAGACCTTATATCAAATTGGAAGCATGGATATCTTAAATGAGGCACACAACATTAGGTGTTATAGTTGCATTATTTAAGAGATGCTGGTTGAAATTATCAAAGTACAGGGAACAAAGCCTCACACCGACACAAGGAGATAACTTCATATGAAATCAAGTAATCACATGAGTGCCATGCTTAAAAGATGAACACAACCAACATGTACTCATAAGAATAAAAATGGAAGAAAAAAAAACCGACAGGATCAATTTCAATTGATGTTTACATTAGTTGCAAAAGATGAGAAAAAATTCCCAATTTAATTTTAAATTCCATAGAGAACCCATCCATCATAACAACGATAAACCTAAATCGCCCTATAACAAAACCCAAATGAAATTGAATTTTATATTAATTTTAAAAGATAAGAAATTAATCCCAATTTAATTTTAAATTCCAAAGCTTCTTAATAGCAACCATACAAAGCCCATACATCATAAAAACAGTAAAACCACAGTGGTTTATGCGCAAAAACCACTCCACCAAAGCCCAACCGAGGAGCCACAAAGCCCTATCAAATCCATAACAAAGTAGGCTAGGTTATCCATATGTCGCATGAATCAGTAAAATATATAACTAAAACCACCAATCGAGATAAGTTTATGCGCAAAAAACAGTCCACCAAAGCCCAACTGAAGAGCTACAAAGCACAAGCAATCCCATAACAAACAAGGCTATGTTATCCACAAGTTGCCTGAATCAGAAAAATGAATTACTAAAACCACCAATCAAGATAAGAAGTTACTCCAAAGCTATCATCTAGCTCTCATACTTCAGATTACATTTCCACCAACGGAAGAAATACATCACCACTCGTCTAATCAAAATCCAAACACAACCTCAAAGATAAATCCAAGTTTCACCTCCCAAGAAAAAGAAAATTGCAATTTCCATTAACATATGAAAAAAAAATAAATTCCACATCAATCTGCCCAACCTAAAATAAAATTGAATCTAACAAATTGAACTTCGGATGTTCATAAAACAAAGCTAAACATAAAATTCTATATTTCCTCGAAAGTATTTCATGAACTATCACAAAAAATTTTATCATATCAATAAACAAAATATCAAGAATATTTACCAACTGCAGTGGCCGCAATCATAACATCCAAAATAGTCCCATGAACAAGTTGAATATAAGTTTTTGGCCAAAGAAATAATGTGGATTCCTTACCAAGGAAGGAAAGAGAAGATAATCAAAAAATTTGGGAGTAGGTTCATTGGTCAAATCATGCACAATAAAAACTGGACATGAATTTCTCAAATGTCTAATTTGGAACTCTTAGTTCCAATGTGTAGCAAAATTTTAAATGGTCCCGTCGGCATTGAACTTCTTAAATGCTCCAGAAGCCTTTCTAGATTTAAAAGACCCATAACCTTATAAAGAGGCTTAAATTCCACACATACAACTCCTATTAACATCAACAAAAACCTCACAATTGTAATGATTTATGGCTAAATTTCTGTGAGTATCATCAGACAATCCATACAGATCATGCAAAGGATTGATAGAAATAAGTTATGAAATAAAAATAAAAATAAACAAATATGCGTCCTAAGCAATACTAGCAATGACCTATGATAAAGTCCTTAAAAAAAAATGATAATGTAAGTGCAAAGATACTAACCATAGAATTACGATATCTCAATATACTTCTGTTGAATTATGTAACATGAGTATCCCAAACCAATATATGTGTGTATGTACGTGCACTCGCGAAACAAAATAGTAACCAAAAAGTCCAAAAATAAATCATGTAAACTTGTATAAATTAAAACGAGAATGTATTAGGTGGCAGGTTGGAGCTCAGCACATCATATTTTCTCAGTTGAAACATGCTAAATATTTGAGTTCACAACTTTAAAATTAATTATGCCATTCATTTTGATATTCACCACTTGATAGATAATCAAAATGATTTTATATCTCAGGAAACAAACAAACAAACAATAACAAGAAGCTTTAAGTGAGGTCGGCTACACAATTCCTTTTTCTCCATTACGCCCTATTGGGTGTCAAGTTTTCATTTAGTTTGAATTGATTAAAATTCTTTTCTATACAATATGTCGAAGCCTTTTTAGATCTAACTCTGTCTTTCTTAACATAAGTTGAATCTAAAACATCTACTCTCCTAACAAGATCATCAGACGATCGGCATTTAATGTGACCAAGCCATCTAAGAGGACTCTCTAATCTTGACCATCTTTGGAGCTACACCAACCCTATCATGACTATATTCATTTTGTATTTTGTCATATTTTCATTTAATTATAATAGATTAAGATCATTTTTTCTCCATTGTGCCCTGCTGAGTGTCATATTTTCATTTAATTCTAATAAAATAAGATCAATTTGTATACAATATGCCCAAGTATTTTTAGGGCTAACTCTGTCTTTCTTAACAGAAGTCGAATCTAAAACATTTAGTCTCTTAACAGGATCATCAGATGGTCGGCTTTTAATGTGATAAAGCCATCTATTACGACTCTCTCTAATATTGTCTACCACTAGAGCAAAACCAACCCTATCACAGGTATATTGATTTTGTATTGTCTTTAACTGTCAAGCCACTCATCCACCTAAGCATTCTCATCTCAGCAACACTTAACTTTGACTTATGCTTCTCTTTTAAAGGCCAACATTCTGCACCATAGAGCATTGCAGGTCTCACCGCCATGTTATAAAATTTTCCTTTCAGTTTAAGCGGTATTTTTCTATCACACAATAGGCCCAATGCATTCCTTCACCTGAACCAACCAACTTGAATTCCATTAACAACATCCCCATCTATAATACCATCACTTTGAACAATAGACCTGAGTTATCTAAAATGTCTGCACCTTCTACTGATTTGATCACTCATAGTTACAACTCTGCCACTAGAGCTACTACTATTTGAATGACATTTCATGTATTCAGTTTTAGATCTACTCAAACGAAGGCCTCTAAACTCTAATGTAGACCTCCATAATTCAAGTTTTTCCCGAACTCTTTCTCTACACTTCCACAATAAGGATATCATCAGCTAAAAGCATATACCAAGCTACATTCTCCTATAAATGCCTAGTAAAAGCATTCATAACTCAAGCAAAAGAATATGGGCTTAAAGTCAATCCCTGATGTAATCCAACTAAAAAAGAAAAATATTTGGTCAATCATTCATCCTTTTATTCAAACACAAGTAACAGCTCTAGTATACATATCTTTGGTAACTTGAATATAATTCATATCAACAATTTTCTTCTCTAGAACTCTCCAAAGGACTTCTATTAGAACATTATCGTAAGCTTTTTTTAAATCAATAAAAATCATATGCAGATAATCCTTGTTCTCTTCGTACTTCTCCATCAAATTTCTCAATAAATGTAGAGCCTCCATTGTAGACTTGCATGACATAAATCCAAACTGATTATGAGAATTTTTTGTATCACATCATAACCTATGCTCAATTACCCTCTTCCATAATTTTAAAGTACGACACGTCAACTTAATTCCTCTATAATTTGCACACTCTTGTGCATCCCTTTATTCTTAAAAATGGAAAACAAAATACTCTTCCTCATCTCCTCAGACTTTTTTTTAGTTTTCTTAAATAAAATTAAAGAGTTCAGTAAGCCAAGAAATCCCTAAATCTCTTAAATATATCCAAACTTCAATTGGGATATCATCATATCCTACTAATTTTCCACCCTTGGTTTTCTTTAAAGTCTCTTTAACTTCTTTTTTACTAATGTGATGATAAAAATAAATATTTTATTATCATTAACGATATTAAAATCATTAAGTTCGATCGTATTTTTAGAAACTTCATTGAAAAGTTTATCAAAAGTACTCACCCGCCTATATTGAATGTATTCCTTTAAGAAAAGCAATTTTTTTATTTTCATCTTTAATAAACTTTACTTGAATTAAATTTTTTACTTTTCTTTTCACTATGTTTGGCAGGTTTTTACATATTTTTTCACTCACTTCAATATCTAATTCACTATAAAAATCACTAAAAGTAAAATTTTTAGCGTCGCAAATTATTCGCTTAAACTTCCTACGAACAACCTTATATTTTTCTCAGTTCGTTAAACATTTACATTTAAAATTATTTTTATAACACTTCTTCTTATATTTCTTCTTTTCTTGCACATTATTGTTCCTTCACCGACTATTTTTATTTCTAAAAGTTTTTCCTTTCAATTTTCCAAGTACATACTTTAGTTACTTGTTTAATAGGTGCATGTTACTTTATCCCTCATAGAATTCGCTCTTTCAAAAATATCCCAAAGCTTGAAACCTTGAAATTAACTCATAAAAATAATTTTATTTATCTTTTAGGTGTACTCATCTAATTCTATGACAATGTATTCTTGTATTATTTATCTTACAACTCTTCATCTTAAAATCAACAACTAATAATCGATTTTGAGTACTTAAATTTTCACTTGAAATTGTCTTACAATCATTACACTCTCGACGATCTCTTTTCTCATAAGAAAATAATTGATTTATGTTTTATTAGATACATTCTCGTAAGTCATAATATACTCATCTTTATTCTTAAATAAAGTATTATCAATAATAAAATTATAACCTAAAGCAAAATCAAAAAAGTTTTTTCCTTCTTCATTAATCACTCCAAAACCGCAGCCACAATGAATATTTCTAAAATCTTCTACCACTCTACTAACATGTTCATTTATATCTCTTCCTATAAATAATCTTTCTTCAAGATGTATCATTTGTATTAATTCTTCTTTGTCATTCCAGAATTTTTCTTTTGAACTTATATCTAAACCTGCTCGAGTAGCATAAGCACTTACAATATTAAAAGTATTAGTATGAACAACAATCTTTAAGGCTATAATTCTATCTCCAATTATATTAAATTTTACAACATTATCTTTTAAACACTTATCTATAATTACACGTACACCATTTCTAAAGCGACTCCTACCTGAATACCAAAGTTTAGAAATTAAGCTATCAATCTCCTTAGTCTTTTCTCCAACCGATTTAGTTTCTTGAATACATAAGATATCTCTTGAAACAAACACTTCAACAAAATATTTGAGATGTCAAATCATAAGCTTTAATATAAATTTAATGAAGGACGACTGAGGATTAGGGATTCTAATGCAAATAATATGATAAATAGTATGTTTTCATCCAAGAAAAACTTGGAGATTCACATATCAATCCAAAGGTTCATTTTCTTTAAATTAAAACAAACAACAGTAGACCTTACACCCAAATAAAAACGAAATTATCATAATTTCCAAAATTTTCATCAAGAATTTAAAAACGAATAAAATCAGTGAGCAGCAACAACAACAAAAATAACAAGTTTTAATGCCACTAAGTGGGGTCAACTACATGAATTCTTTTTCTCCATTTTATCCTATTGAGTGTCACGTTTTGATTTAATTCTAATAGAATAAAATCATTTTTTTGTACAATATGTCGCCGAATATTTTTAGGACTGTCTCTGCCTTTCTTAACATAAGTCAAATCTAAAACATCTACTCTTCTAACCGGATCATCAAATGTTCGACGTTTAATCTGGCCAAACCATCTAAGGCAGCTCTCTCTAATAAATGAGCAAATGAATTAATTTTTATAAAATCAATCTTCTATCAAATCCATTTTTAACCAAAATCAACCAGCACTAAACTGGCCAAAGATAAATTATCTAGAAGAAATAGAAAAAGAACAAAATAAACAAAGTACAGAACTCCCGTATAAGAAAATGACCTCCAACATGCACTCATAAAATGTATTGCACTCAAAAAAATCACATCCAATATGCACTCACGAGATTGAAAAGATGAAGAGAAATTTTATTCAAATCAAAACTTGTGAATTACTTGCCTCATACCACTACTTAAAGATTCTGCATAGCCTAAGTTAAAAGAAAAAGCGGGCACATAATCAGTCTCAATTGAAACTTAAATTAGTTTCAAAAGACAAAAGGAATTCTTAGCCTAATTGTGAATTCCAGAAGCAATATACAATAAGTGAAATTTTGATATTCCTAATTTTTCTAGTTCCAAGAACCCAAAAGGCCACAAAAAATGAACAATATGCTGACAGAAAATATTGACTACAAAAAAATGGACCAAAAAAAGTCACAAATTATGGCATAGAATATTGAGTATAACATTGTAAATTACATATCAAAATTATTATTGGCGTATTCACACTATTGGCATTTCAATATCATCTCAAATAGGAATCAAATGAGAAGTAATAAAACCAATATAATTAGGAAAGTGTCAAATCAAGGACATCAAATTATTGTCTAACATGATAATTTGAAAATAAATTAGCCAATTGTTATATTTTAAGTTACTTAATATTGTCTCCAAAATAAAAAAAAAAGTAAAAAATGCAAAGAGAAAAACGTTACCTTGGCAGCCCTCTTCATATTGCAACCACGAAGGTAACCATATAATATGATATTTCTATCACATTTTTTATTTGAATGTAATCGCTCAGAAGGTGTTACATCTTCAAAACGATCTACAAGAAGATAAGGATGTACAGCTCTCCATGACAAAGGATGATGTTTCATAACAGAGATAAATCTAGCCAGGTTGTGAATTTCACGTTTTGGATATCTATCAGATGGCAAATCGAAAAAAGTAATCATACATTAGCCGTCATTCAAAATCTATCAAGACAATTAAAATAGAAAATAAAGCCAAAAAACACTAGCCAAGAAAATACTAAGGCCTTCTTTGGGATCAATTTTGTTTTTGGCCATTTGTTTTTTTTTTTTATTATTTTTTTTTTTTTTAAAACATATTTGTTTAGTGTGTTTTTTATATATTTTTATTTTGGGGTATCAACATACATGGCACACAATTCTTATGTATTTACTTATCTCAAACCTAAACTTCCATATTTATACACATAACAGTTAAATCTTTAATATCACATCAAACATAGCACTGTTGTCATTTTTTTTAAGTGAAATACACCATTTTATGCATAAGTTTAGAACAAAAAAGTGTTGTGTATGTAAATATGAAAATTTAGGTGTGAGATATGTAAATGCAAAAGAATTGTGAACTTCATATGTAAATTTTCCTTTTGTTTTTGTTTCTAAAAATAAATTAATATAATTTTAAAAACACTCGAAATAACTTTTTGGTGTTTTGAGTGTTTCCAAAAACAACCAGACTTTAATCAAATAGCCAGACATATTTTGTTTCAAATCAAAATAAAACTAAAATAAAAAGTTAAAAATAAAAGTTATCACGAACAGCCCCTAAATGTACCAAATATTTGCGGCTATCAATTTAACGCATTAAGAATCAAGGATATAAATTTAACAGCTGCATGAAATAATTTTATTACCGAACAAAGACAACTTACTTCCCGTGAATGAGACCTGATAAATAGAACAACTTTGCACCTTCCTTAATCTCAGTCCAGAAGCGATGCTTAAGACGCTGCTTTGTTTTTCTCAATTTTTTCACATCTTCAAATTTATCAAGATGTGTGAGCACACCCATGACCTTAGGGAATCCATGGACTTGCAAAATGTTAAGAAACTCAAAAGTTTCCTGCCAAAAAAAAATAAAAAAAGCACACGGGATTTAGTTGAATGCATGGATAACAACAAAAAAGTTTGATAGGAAGAATTACATATATACCACTCAATTCATACGTATTTATATATAAAACAGCTAAAAATTAATTTTTATATAAATGTCACCTTACCTATGCATGAAAAGGTGTATTTCACCTTTTAAATAGTAGTATTTTTTATGTAATATAAAAGATTAGGGTGGCATAAAAGTAAAAAATCAGAGATAAAGTTCTAGATATGTAAATACATAGAAATTGGGTGGCATGCAGGTAAATGCCCCTACTTAATATCAGTGAGAAAGATTGACCATTTTTAAACGGGCCTAAGCGTCAAAGTTGTTCCATTCTATGCTCAACTTATAGTTCCCACAGAATCAACTCGGTACATGTTTTGAAAGGTTTGAGGGTTGCATGAAGAATAAGAACCAAAATAAGGAACTTGATCAAAAGTAGTATCCAAAGTCCAAAAAGTATTTAGAAAACCTTCAAATTTTGTAGAAATCCAAAAAAGAGTTGACCAACAGGAAGATAAATTTGAAGAATGAAAATGCCATAATCTAAAAAATAAAAACGCAACATCCTACGATAATAATAAAAAAATGATGAAGAGAAGAAAAATCACCAAAAAGCAAACCTTGTGCTTATACAAGGAGATTCTTCATGTGCTCACTTGAAAACAAAATTGAATTACGAAAAAAAAATGGCAGAACTTTCTTCGTAACCTTATTTATAGTCATAAAACCAATTGGGATTTCAATGAAAGAAAATTAGCCGCAACTATAGCAACAAAGAATAGCATGTAATCGTTCACACAAGTAAAAGACGAAGGTCTCGATGTAAAAAACTGAAGACTTCGTAGTAAGTGCTGCATGATTAAATGGTTCCATAAAATGGGGAGATTCAACTGCATGGAGAAGTCACATGAGAAGCTTAAAATAGAAGAAAACAAAGCAAGTGTTTTACGGCAAAAGCCTGAAATAGAAGAACGCCACAAATTACATGGGATCAAAAGCAAGTAGCCAAAATAGAAAATCAATCACAATAGCGAAATAAGGATCTAAACATTTAGAAAGAGATCCAAAATATCTAGAATGCAATAACTAGTTCAAGAAAAAATAATCTACTTGGAAAAGAAAGGAATGGTCTGAGGACAAATGTATACACAGAGCTAAATTATTCAACTACATGATATAATCGAATAATAGAATGAAATAATCAAAGGTGTATGACTAAGTCATAACATAATTCAATCACAAGTGATATGGTCAAACTCAAAAGAGTTCCTTAAAAGAAGGCCCTGGGAAGATAGCAAGGTTAAAAGGGCTCGGCCCCATTGGGGAATTAGTCAAAAGAGCATGGCCAAGTTAAAGTATTTTTATAATAGAATAAAATCCAAGGCATTTAAATATAGTTATGTGGAAGTTCTCTGTCACACCTTTGCTTGCCGATATTATATTATTTCACACATCTGCAAATCATTGTTACCAATTGCTTCCCTAATCCACCATTGTTTGTGTACAACTATTCTAGCTTCTACTTATTGCTTTTATTCTCGTTACTATGTCCTTGCAATTCCCGCTGCATGTTATCGACACCACATCACCAACTAATTGCTAAAATTTAGCAACCCACAAGTTAATTTACACTGTCACTTGTGCTAGAGTCTAGAACACTAATATTGTCCCTTTGTTCTGTGATCTTGAGACTTGTAAGGCCCTTATTTTACAGCTGTACCCTTCACATTTTAGTTGGGCCCTTATATTAAACATGGATTGGACAATTTTATAAAAAGATTTCTATTGTTGATACATATGAGAGATGAATTGAAACTTTAAGTAACTAAATAGACTTAGATAAATTTTGTTCAGTTTCCTATCTAGAATCTTTTTTAGATACACATAGAACCCCATAGTCATGTAAAATTCATTAGACATTAAGTGATGAAATAAAATTCCATTTTTCCTCTATACTCCTGTATAATGCTAGTTGGATATGCATTTACCAATAGTTGCACAGACCATACAACTACTTATGGGGATATGCCTCCTTGTATTAAGGTGAGGCCTAGTTCTACCTCTAGATAATTTTAATATTTGTTTTTATTTTAATTAATTAAGTCATGAATTTGTGTGTGATTGGAAATTAATCAAGATATGTATTGAATTTTTTTCAAGCATGACCTTGATCATTGTTGAAATATAGTTCACCGCCATTTCCTTGTAGAAGTGTGAAGTTCTTTATTTGCAACATTTTTTAGGCCATAAATAGAACCCCAAAGTATGTAAAATTTAATAAACCTCTATTCTCATGTATATTCTGGTTGGAAATGCATTTTCAATAGTTGCGAAGGTGCATACAACTTAAGGGGCACGTCTCCATGTATCAGGCTGAGGCCCAGTTCAACATTTAGGTCATTTTTTAGTTGTTTTTATTATAATTTGTTAAGTCATTATTTATGTGTGTGATTGGAATTTTGGTAAGTAAGAAATGTATTGGATTTTTTTAAGCATGAACTTCGTCATTTTTGAAATATATAGTCATGGCCATTTTCTTCTAGAATTTCAATAATGTGTGCTTCTTGTTTTCACATTAAAATCATATCACACCGCAGCACATATCACCCCCATTTCAAGATTTTGTATGGGCAAAATCCACCTTACCTAATACGTTATGGGCATGGCATCACACGATGCCCAGTGTTACTTGGAGAAGAATGACAAAGTATTGGCAAAGCTCAAGGGTTATCTACTAAGAGCTCAACAGATCACGAAGAGGAAGACGGATGGGCATAGAAGGGAGATACAATTTGAGCCTGAGGACATGGTTTACTTAAAATTGAGGCCCTATCAACAGAAGACATTGGAGAAGAGTAGGAACGAGAAGCTTTCTCTGAAATATTTTTCACCCTATGAGATTACAAAATGCATTGGGGCAGTGGCCTGCCATTTGAGGCTACCAAAATCATCAACAATGCATCCCGTGTTTTATGTTTCTCAACTGAGGCGTGCTTTCGGAGATCATACACCCCCATCTTCACTACCGCTGATGTTGACGGAGGACATGTAGGTGGTTCTGGAACCTTAAAGATCGAAGGAGTGCATTGAGGGCTTACGAGAGCAAAAGAGGTACTGAATAGGTGGAAAGAACTGACATACTACGAAGCTACGTGGGAGCCTTGCGAAGGGATCCAAAAACAGTTATCATCCTTCCACTTCGAGGGCAAGGTGCTTCTTTGGGAGGGGATTGTTAATATGTGTCATCCCTCCTCAACAAAACCGGTCCAAGGAGGATCGGTCTGGACCAACCAGCGTGCGACCGGTTTAAGCGGGACGACCCTGTCATGCTATACAGGGTATGATTCTAGCGCCCGGGTGGAAGTCACGAATCCACTGCTCACGTATAGAAGGAAAGCAATTAAGGGGGATTTTTTGGGGGAAGGGGGTTGGGNTATTTAGGAGGAGATAGGGGCTAAGGTTAGTTTTCACTTTTGTGTTGGCTGCAATTTTCTTTATTTCCTTGTGGTGCTCTAAGCGACGTCTAGGATTATGGGATAGACGATCTACCTCTCAAACAGTAGATTGGCATTGTATCTTACTTGTTTTCCTTTGATTTTCGTAAGAGCAACCCAATTTGATCTTTTTCCACATCTATTGTAATTTCGTCGTTGTTGGCTCGCTGATTTTGGTTCAAGATCGTATCAAGTTGGTCATCAACCTCAAACATATTTAGGGTTGCTTCAAGTTGTTGGACTGAAGTTGACAACAAGTGCTTGTTAATGAAGAAGGATTCTTCCGTAAGAGGAGGGCTTGTAGCAAGGAGATTTCAAGCCGAGAAAGAGTTTCGGTTGTCAACAAGGAAGGAGTTTCGATCCTGGAGAGGGTTTTCCGACTGCAGAAAAGAGGTAGGTATGGCGGCTCTTTGCTAGCAGACGAGCAGAATATAGTGCCTCAATCGATAAAATGCCAAATTATTCTACTGCGATCAAGCGCATGACAGTGAGCAAAAACTCCTTACAAAGTGTGCAATGTTGGGTCAAATCACAGTGTGGATGACGTCCGAAGTATGAGTGAATAGAAAGGAGTAAGCGGAAAAACCTTATGAAGGCTTTGCGATTTCGTTTTTGAGGAGACGAGGCAACATCTTTGAGTGGAAGAGTCGGATGGCAAGTCAGGTCGAGCGTATGTGAGGAAGGGACGCTACTGCGAAGGAAGCAGGCAGGCAAGGACTAGAGGATTTTGTATGTTGCGATCGTCGTGAAGAATAGGTTTGTAGCCGCAGACTCAGACAAATTAGGTTAGCTCTAATAACATGTAGAAAATAGCTTTTGGAGATGAACAGTTTCCTTGATCTCATTATTCACAAGTAGATTAATCCCTCCTAAATTACAAACTCAAATATATCTAATCTAAATTAGGAAAGAAAATAAATTTGAAATAAAAAGAAATAAATAAAATAGGAATGGAATAACAAATAATCAGGGGATTTCCAAAAATAGTCTCTAATCAAATTCTCCGTGGCCTCTATGAAGAGACCGATAAGTTCACCCTAGGAAGAGCCAAAATCCTTCTCAATTTTCCATAATCTCCAACGATCAACAAACTCAACGATTTCAGAAAAAAATTAGGTAGCTAAACTGATTAAGTGAGAAAACTCATTATGAATTATCCAAACATTCAAAACACAGAGATCAAAAATCTCATTAGTGATGTTTTGGTTCCTAAATTTGATCAAAGAAACTATTGCAAAATTATTTTTGTTCATTCCAACTGTAAAGGATGTTTTGGATGCTACTAAATAAAACTATTCGAAGTTTAAAAAACTTCTCCCCAATCATTGAATTAAAGCAATCCAAACAAGGAGTAAGAAGTTGTCATTTATTACAATGAGACGGTAATATTATATCAAATGTTGGCTCTATGCCATGAAGATGTGCGGGAGAACCTGAATGATTGTGCAAGGTTCATGAAAAGAGAAGAGAAAAATTGTGTTTATAAATTTCTTATCAAAATACTTAAAGCAAGAATGATTTGCATGCCTTTTATTCCTATCTCCCAATAAACCCCAAATATTCTGATTAAAGAATCGTTCAAATACAATTTTTATTACCTCATTATCAAGTTAGAGTTGATTAATACAAAAATATGTAAAAAATGAATGGCAACCAAGGAGTTATCAGCTAGTTTAAGAGGAAAAGAAAACTGTTCATTTTGTGGGAGATAGTTTCTCTAGAAGGAAACGACTGAATACCTATTATAAATAACTGGACGATCCTTTTTCATTTAATTTAAATTTTGGGTATCATTTTAGCAAGCTTTATTTGGAAAGCCATCATAGAAGTTAAATGTCCAATAATGCCAAGTATTGATCATTTTGTACTTACGTTTTTAATTAAAAGTATAAGAAATAAATTTCTCTCCAAACTAACGAGTAGCACAAATCTCATTATCATACATTTTAACAGTTTTAATATTTTTAGAATATTTGCCTCATGAATTTTCCCGTTGTTCAGCTGAACTAATATTCATCCATAGACTTCTTATTCATTGCCTTAAGAATTAGAAGTTTTCAAAAGCTTAATTCTTCTTTAAACTTGATTCAAATCTTCCCCCATTTGATCTAAAGTTTATAGATAAACTCAAATAAATATTTTTGCAAATTTTACAAAATTACATCATTGATACATTACAGAACATTGAAGCTAAATCTCACTTTTAATTGACATTATAACACAGCATAAAGCTTTCACACATGTAAATCTAATATGAGAGCAAAAAATCATGCAACAAGCATACAATATTCACGAGAAGTAAACTATTAATTTTAAACAACATACCCTCGATGAACATCAAATATACAGTGAAAATCAATTCAAACAGAAAAAAAAATAAAAACCTTCTAAAAAAATGACAACTTGAAATTAAGGATTTAAAACAACCATGCAAACATTTTGTGAAAATTTGGATTATGTCAAATATGACTAAACACAGTCGTAGGAATTGAGTGGTATGTATGTGAATCTTCCAAAAAAATAACAATTCCATAATGCATACGAGGTGTTCAAAATGCAGAACTTCCACATTAGCATAACAAATCATTTCTATGATTAGAAATTTTATAGAAAAATTATATGGCTTACCATTTCAAAACCATAACTTCCATCGATCAGCAATAATACAAGGTCAGCAAACTTAGCAGTATCAATCATGCCATTAATATCATTTGGGCACTCCACAAATTGTAACCTCCTTTGCTTTCCTACAGAAGAAGTAAAAGTATTTATTATTTCATTCTCTTCCATTAGTGATTTCAATAACCACTAAGTACTTCAACATATGCTTGCCTATTTGACAAAAGAAAATAAGGCATCGGATCTTATTTACAGACCTGATACAACGGTTATTGGACCTCGAACCTCCGATAAGTTTTGTTTAGTAAAGTGCTTCACTAGACATTTTATCAAGAGAGACTTCCCAACCTAAAAAGAAAAACTTCTAATATAAGAAAAGCTACATCCATATTCATGCAGAAATCAATTGAATTTTTAACATATAACTTTGCAAGAATTAACCAAAGGGAGTACCTTCGGGGGTCCATGAACCACAACAACATATGGAGCCGGCTCCCCGATTGAATGATCAATAGTAGGAAAATGAAGTCTGCGTTGCTCTTTTTCTGCTGCTCGAGACTGCAGCCGTTTGGCTTTAACAGATGAACTAAAAGCAAATGCCTAGAAAAAAAAGGGTAGTCGTTCAAAATATTTATAAGGAATTACACTATGAAACTCCGCCAATAATGATCAATTTAAGTTTTATCACAATTATCAGGTAATGAACATGCTAAGTCATTTAGATGGTTAGGATACAGCGACTTAGAAAACAAAATAGTTTAGCAACAAGGGTTCAATTTATAGATGAAACCTTTGGATTCTGTTGTTTTCCATCACTAGAAGTCCCTTGTTTTTTCTTGGACGATGAATTCTTTGATGATGCACCAGACTGCGGTGCCCTGTGTGCTTTATGATGTTGCTCACCAGCAGCAGTTGCCATTTTACTGCAAAACTCTCTCCAAACAACAAAAAGTGTAAAAAAGTAGTGCAAAAAAAAGAATATGGATATGAACAAATTCCAAACTATGATAAAATCAGCTTAATCAAATAAAAAAAATGAATCCAAGAACTTATACGAAACATTGTCTTAATCAAGTGAACACTTAGATCACTTCTACCAAAATGTTGGTATTATCTATCAATGGTTAAAGTTTCGCTCAATGCTATCACTTCAAAAGGTTCGGTTTTATTTAAATTGATAGAGTATAGTTTATTTTACAGTCCTCCATAACTACGGTACCAGTTGAAATTATTTTGACTGTTTTTTTTTTTTTCAGACACCAAAAGACTGCCAATGGCAGTTGAAGCTAATACAAAGGTTTATATTGAAGGTAAAAGGATTGTATTAGATAAAGTATGTTCCAAAAAAGTTTGGACGCTTCACTATGGCATTTGCAAGAATCTCATGACCAACTCTTAAGCCAGCAGATGTCGGACCGCAGTTAAAGATAAATAACTAATTGTGTTGCCAAACATATGAAATTGAATATTTCTCGCAAGTCTACTACCTCCATAAGGAAATAATAGCAAATAAAAATCAAAGAAATGAGTCTAAATATAACAAGAAGGCGGAAAGGTAGGAAAAGGGTAGTGGGGAGGAAGAGAGAAAAGTTGCGGCAGCAAGTTTCAGCGTTTGAGTTTTTTATGCAATTTGACGTTTCTTGAATGGCTTAGAAAATTTAATACAAATGATACCTCCTGAATAAAGAATTTTTATTGGAGGTGATTTAAATGGATATGTCAGTATTGTGGTTGAAGATTTTAGAAATATTCATGGTGGCTACGGTTTTTGAGTGATTAATGAAGAAGATAGAGCTATATTAGATTTTGCTTTAGCGTACGAATTTGTTATTGCTAATACTTTATTCAAGAAAAGATATGAGAATATTATTACTTATAAGAATGGATCTAATAAAACACAAATTGATTATTTTCTTTTTAGAAGAAGAGACCGTCGAGAATGTAAAGATTGTAAGGGCATTCTAAGTGAAGATTTGTGTAATCAACATCGATTATTAGTTCAAGATTTTAAGATAAAGAGTTGTAAAATAAATAGTACTAGGAATCATCATCGTAGAATTAGATGAGGGCATTTAAAAGACACAAATAAATTTATTTTTATGAGTAAAATGCTCGTGAAGAAACCAATTTCATGAGGGATAAAGTAACAAACACTATTAAAAAAGTGGCAAAAGTTGTACTTGGAGAATCAAAAGAATAAGTTTATATAAATAAAAATATTTTGTGGTGGAGTAATAATCTAAAAAAAAAATATAAAATATAATAAGTTATGTTATAAAAATTGGTTTAAATATAAAAGCTTAGACAATTGGAAAAAATATCAAACGGTCCGTAGGGAGTCAAAGAAAACAATCTTTGACGCTAAAAATTCTACTGTTAGCCATCCTTATAATAGATTGCATACGAAGGAGGGTGAAATATGTATAAACTTGCCAAGCAAAGAGAAAAGAAAAGTAAAGATTTAACTCAAATAAAGTGTATTAAAAATGAAAATCAAAAAGTACTTTTCTTAAAAAAAGATATTCAAAATAGGTTGGTGAGTTATTTTGATAAACTTTTTAATGAAGTTTTGGATAATTCAATCGACTATAGTGATCTTAATATCGTTAATACTAATAAATTGTTTCATTTTTACTGCAGTATTAGTAAGAAATAAGTTGAGGAGGCTTTAAAGAAAATCAAGGGTGGAAAGTCTGTAGGACCGGATGATATCTCAATTGAAGTGTGGAAATATTTTGGAGATTTGGGGGTTTCTTGGCTTACTAAACTCTTTAATATTATTTTAAAAATAAAAAAGATCTCTGAGAAGTGGAGGAAGAGTATTTTGGTCCCCATTTTTAAGAACAAGGGGAATGCACAACAGTGTGTAAATTATAGAGAAATTAAGTTGATGTGTCGTACTTTAAAATTATGAGAGAGAGTAATTGAATATAGGTCAAAGATTTCTCATAATCAATTTGGATTTATATCGGGCAGGGCTACTATGAAAACTATACACTTACTGAGAGGTTTGATGGAGAAGTTCAGAGATAATAAGGAGGATCTACATATGATTTTTATTGAATTAGAAAAAGCTTACGATAAGGTTCCAAGAGATATTCTTTGGAGAGTCCTTGAGAAAAAAGGAGTTGATATGACTTATATTCAAGTCATTAAAGATATGTATACAAGAGTTGTTACTTATGTTCAAACAGAATGAGGATTGACCAAATATTTTTCTATTTATGTTGATTTACATCAGGTATCGACTTTAAGCTCATATCTTTTTGCTTTAGTTATGGATAGTCTTACTGAACACTTACAGGAGGATGCACCATCGTGTATGCTTTATGTTGATGATATCCTTCTCGTGGATAAGACGAGAGAAAAAACTCAGGAAAACTTCAATTATGGAGGTCCGCCTTGGGGTCTAAAAGTTTTCGTTTGAGTAGAACAAAAAATGAATACATATAATGTAATTTTAGTAGTAGTAGCTCTACTGAGAAATCTAACTATGGGTGATCAAATTATTAAAAGGCGAAAACGCTTTAGATATCTCGAGTCTATTGTTCAAAGTGATGGTGATATTGATGGGAATGTTGTTAGTAGAGTTCAAGTTAGTTGGTTGAAGTGGAGGAATGCTTCGAGCCTATTGTGTGATAGAAAAGTACCGCTTAGACTGAAAAAGAAAATTTTATAAGAAAGTGGTGAGACTTGCAATGCTCTATGGCGTTGAATGTTGGCATTTAAAAGAGAAGCATAAAACTAAGTTAAGTATTGTCGAGATGAGAATGCTTAAGTGGATGAGTGGATTTACACTTAGAGACAAAATACAAAAAGAATATATATGTGATAGGGTTGGTGTAGCTCCAGGGACGGACAAAATTAGAGAGAGTCGTCTTAGATGATTTGGTCATATTAAATGTTGACCATCTGATGATCCGACTATAAGAGTAGATGTTTTAGATTCGACTTACGTTAAGAAAGTCAAAGGTAGACCTAGGATGACTTTGGCATATTTTATAAAAAAATGATCTTATTTATTAGACTTAAATGAAAATATGACACTAAATAGGACGCAAAGGAAAAAAATGATTCACGTAGCTAGCCACACTTAGTGGGATAAAGGTTTTGTTGTTATTGTTGTTGGTGTTGTTGTTGACGTTTATGAGGTCACAAGTAGAAAACGGAAGAGTAAAATAATGACAGGCGAAGACAAGATTCCGGTAAACATGGAACCAACTTGATCAAGAAAAACTTTAAACCCTAGGCATGCCCTGTGCAAAAACATTAGCTAATTTAAAAAATTCGAGCCACAATTGCAATTATAATAAATTAAAGATTTATACATTACCTTAAAAATNGTAACTGCGGTACCAGTTGCAATTATTTTGACTTTTTTTTTTTTCAGACACCAAAAGACTGCCAATGGCAGTTGAAGCTAATACAAAGGTTTATATTGAAGGTAAAAGGATTGTAT
>JXCR01026939.1:425764-462829 GCA_002079205.1 Phalaenopsis hybrid cultivar
AATGAAAATATGACACTAAATAGGACGCAATGGAAAAAAATGATTCACGTAGCTAGCCACACTTAGTGGGATAAAGGTTTTGTTGTTATTGTTGTTGTTGTTGACGTTTATGAGGTCACAAGGAGAAAACAGAAGAGTAAAATAATGACAGGCGAAGACAAAGATTCCGGTAAACATGGAACCAACTTAATCTAGAAAAACGTTAAACCCTAGGCATGCCCTGTGCAAAAACAATAGCTAATTTAAAAAATTCGAGCCACAATTGCAATTATAATAAATTAAAGATTTATACGTTACCTTAAAAATTCGTTAGAAGAACGAAATGGAGAACACAAGTTGAAGGAAAGACCTCAGTCCGGCGTGTGACTGCACTTACAAGCAGTTTGGTAGCTGGATTTGAGCAGGATTTTAAGCCTGAAAAACAGCAAAAATGACAGATCAAACAGTTTCTTAAACCTATGTTCCCTCCGTTTTGCCTTAAATCCCGTTGGAAGACAGATTTGCAGGGTTTAGAGAAGCTCGCGCGAAAGCGGCTCGGAGGAAGGGGGAGAAAGTTACCTTCCTCAATAGCTTCGGGTAGGAGGGGAGCGAAGGAGGAGAGAGATGGGAGCAAAGGAGGTCTCCGTACACGGCGATCCCGTCGGACACGAGAGCATGGTTTTGGGCGAACGGGCAGAGCGGGTAGGGTCGCAGGCGAGGGTTGGAGCACGAGGGGTAGATGGGATTAAGGATTTATGGCTTTAATTTAATTATATTTAACTTATTTCACATTAATTAAATTAATTGTTATTGGAAAAATTTAGATATATTTATTAAATTTTAATTACATGTTGAAGTTTAATTAGTTTGCTAATATTTTAATATTTTATAATTTCTTTAATAAATAATCAATTAATTAATGTTAAATTATTATTTAGCTTGATTGTTTTAATTAATTTTTTCTCTTATATAATTATTTTTAAAAATATTTAGTTATTAACTAACATACTTATAAATAAAAAAATTTGAAATTACTTTTAATTATATTTAATAATTATATTATTAATGTCCAATATTAAACTCTTACTTTAATATTTTTAATTCCAAAATAAGCTATGAAATAATTCCACAAAATTTAACAGTATTTAACTTCTGTCATTTAAGATTAATTTTAAGATTTAAATACCTCAATATTTATTAAATTTTTAAATTAAAAGCAAGTAAGTCANCCTTAAAAATTCGTTAGAAGAACGAAATGGAGAACACAAGTTGAAGGAAAGACCTCAGTCCGGCGTGTGGCTGCACTTACGAGCAGTTTGGTAGCTGGATTTGAGCAGGATTTTAAGCCTGAAAAACAGCGAAAATGACAGATCAAACAGTTTCTTAAACCTATGTTCCCTCCGTTTTGCCTTAAATCCCGTTGGAAGAGGGATTTGCAGGGTTTAGAGAAGCTCGCGCGAAAGCGGCTCGGAGGAAGGGGGAGGAAGTTACCTTCCTCAATAGCTTCGGGTAGGAGGGGATCGAAAGAGGAGAAAGATGGGAGTTCCGGAGGTTTCCGTACACGGCGATCCCGTCGGACACGAGAGCATGGTTTTGGGCGAACGGGCAGAGCGGGGAGGGACGCAGGCGAGGGTTGGAGCACGAGAGGTAGATGGGATTAAGGATTTATGGCTTTAATTTAATTATATTTAACTAATTTTACATTAATTTAATTAATTGTTATTGGAAAAACTATGGTATATTTATTAAATTTTAATTACATGTTGAAGTTTAATTAGTTTGCTAAGATTTTAATGTTTTATAATTTCTTTAATAAATAATGAATTAATTAATGTTAAATTATTATTTAGCTTGATTGTTTTAATTAATTTTTTTTCTTCTTGTAGAATTATTTTTTAAAATATTTAGTTATTAACTAACATACCTATAAATAAAAAAAATTGAAATTACTTTTAATTATATTTAATAATTATATTATTAATGTCCAATATTAAACTCTTACTTTAATATTTTAATTTCAAAATAAGCTATCAAATAATTCCACAAAATTTAACTGTGTTTAACTTCTGCCATTTAAGATTAATTTTAAGATTTAAATACCTCAATATTTATTAAATTTTTAAATTAAAAGCAAGTAAGTCATAAATATATGTTGAATCTTGTTTCTCCCTCCATTTTAAGATTTAACGCAATTTACAAAATTTTAATGGTAGTGTAGTTTATGTGATTCAAAAGCTTTCATGTGTTCTTTTTTGCCACCTCTCTCATGAACTCTTTTGCACATCGTTGGTTTGTGGGAGTATTTCCCCAACTAGCTCTTGTTACAACATCTGCACTAGGCTCCAAGAATTTATGGTAGGAGACAAAAGAGACGGGAGCCAGGTTTCAGGATTTAGTTGCGAGAGTCCACATGCAACTCCTTGTACAACAGTATTTTACATAGTTGTACAACAGTGTACAAAACTGTTATATAAGGAATCTGTATGTCAGATTCCGTACATAATATTCTTTCGTGTGAGACGGTATACTGATAGCTAACATTTTTTTATTAGCTTGGATAAATTTCAATCACCAATAAGCTTCCTTTTTTTCGAAGGGTTGCAAGGGGTTTATTTATTTGCATATCGAACATATAAGCATTATATTTACAAGTCACTCAAATCTTTAATATTGCATCAAAAATATTTGTTACTATTTTTTTTAATGAAATACATATTTTAATGCATATTTTCTATATTTTCGATATTTTTACTTGAGCTTTTTGGAGTCATCGGCTTATCTTATCGTCGTCGTATAATTATTTTTCTCAAATATGTCTCTTTAGAGAAGAACTGATAATAAAGAGAATACGACGAAAATAAACAAACAATTTAAAAAGAATGTGGAAAACTTTCATAAGATAACATTCACGCGATAACATGAGAGCGTACGTATGACACGAGATCGGATCTAAAATGTTTTAGGGAGCATACCACGAAGAGAACCCTATAAAAGCAACCCATAACTAACCAGAGAATCAAGTTTTGTACTTGTTATAGGTCAATAGTAGCTCCCAGGGAAATGCACTTTTTTTGTTAATTACCTCTTGGGAGATGCATAAGAATACCCTCGAAATGAGGAGTTTTGCTTGCATAATTTTTTATCTACTTATTCGAGAAACCAAAGGATTTTAATTGTCTTAAGCCGGAGAATCCCGATGCCTTTGATGTCTATACCAGATCATGGGTTAGAGGGCAAATCACCATAACCAGTACAAGGGCGATGCTTAAGCATGCGGTGTCAATTTAAAATTTTATATTGAATATTTTATTATTAGGATTTTTGAAAAGATATATTTTTTATACTCGGTGAATCAATGTTTCATTTTTTGTAAGATTAACAGACAAACCGGCAAGCCAAAAATGCTAAAAGGAAAGTACAATGAATAAAAGTAAAAGCACGCAAAACAAAAAAATAATAGGCCGGTGTCGCTCGGTCGGCGACATATCCTGAGAAAGTAGTAAAAGTGGTCGTGCTTTGCATAGACATGTCCAGTCATAGTTCTATATATGAATATAAATTCAAAATTAAGGAACGGGACAAGAGCTTCTGCTTCTACTCCCTGTCACATGGTTCGATGTGTCGTGTGCCTCGAAATTTGTGCACGTACCTTACTTTTGATATAAACTCAATCCTAGACACTTTTATCAAATACATGATAAAATAAAAAAAAGACTCAGCTTATAGAAAAGTTAGCACGGGATATATTCATGCAGCACATATGAGCCATGCCTGATGGGAGGAACTTTTAGCAGCACTTTGCAGAAAATGCTAGCTTTCAAATCATTACGTGCTCTTCCTTTTTTTATGTGTGTATGTTTGGACATGAATCCCTGCAAGAAGACCGCTTATGATATACTATTGCACATGTCTCAAACTCAATAAACACATAAAAATATCTCACAAAAAGATATATGTCCAGGGCAACTAATCCAGTAGATAACGATAACCAAACATAAAAGATACTACATATCATCCTAGGCTCCTAGCCCTAGCTTAATACACCATCTAACAAAAGTGTCACAAACAGCATCAAAGTTCATGTGCAGTGCAAGGGAAAAGGCCACTCGTATGACTTTAACAGAGTCTTCAACACCGGCTCTGTCCTAAAGATCTAAGGGATCTAATATTTGACACCCAAAAGGGATTCTTAAAAGATTTGGCCTCACATATGACTTAGCTTACTAATTGCATAATTTGAAAGATATAACAAGTTATTAAATGCAAACCTGAACATGCAAGGAGACATGTTAGATTCCTTAAAACTTTAGCACAGTCATACTTGTGTTGATCTCGATGCAATAACTTGCATTGCTCGGCTAGATTTACCAAGCAAGCAATGCTCGTTAAAACATTGCAATCAACACACGTGTCACTCATCTAGCGAATCTAATTTGCTATAAAGACAAACAAGGTGATGCTGATGCAACATGATACAATCAAGTGGTATTACATCGTGCACTCAATGAGTTCAGGGTACTTCAAAGTGTAACGCGAATTGAGCTCACAATTTGTATTGCTTGTGGCATTCAAGGGGGATGCCATAAAGATGAGGTGGCATGCTCTCTATTTTGGAGGTTCAAACAACAGTGGGCTAGCATTGGTAGCCACCACTCTATTGACCCTATTTTTTAGGTCTTACTTTCTCTCTCTCCAAAGCCTAGGATCTAGCTCTTAAAATATTCATATTTTGACTCTCCTAGAGGACTATACTAAGATCCGCGATATTTAGAAATTCGTATTATTTTTCCACTCCCTATATTTTCATATGAGTGATTTTAAATTTTGAACATCCAATTGAGTTGATTAAAGTCAACATATCAAAGCTCATGTTGAGTTCTCATAGGAGCTAGAAAGCGATAAGGCGACCCCACGATGTATGACGCTTGACTTGTTGCTGAGAGTGGTCTACTTGAGTTTGGTTGTCGCTTAGGCGAGTATCGGTCAACATTTTGCTCATTGAATGGTTCTGATCTGACCAAATAACTTCATTTATCGCGACAAACGCAAATTAGAGTTAAATTGATACGATTGTCGATGGACTTGCCTGAAAAACCACATATGATAAAATGGATTGCACAAGCACATCCTAAATATTGATTTTGTCATAAAAGGGCCGAATTTTTCCCTCAGGTCCCCGTAGGGTGCGCTACATCCGCTATCCAAGCAAAACACGCCATCTGGTCTTGTGAGACCCATATTTACACATCATGATAAAGGAAAAATTTTGTGTTAAGCCCGGCCCAAACCGACGTGCTAAATGTTACGTATAATCCCGCCTTTTTGTGTATTCCCGCCTATTTTTTGCATATTATTCTCTCAGAAACTTCTATTTTGCATTATTCAGTAGAAAATAACTTTTCAAAAAGGGTTTTTTTGTCTCAGCTAGAGTTTGGTCGTTGCATTTATGATGGAGTTAGATTTCTCTCTTAATGAAGAGTTTGAGCACATGGATGACGAAATGAATGTCAACGTCTTTGAAACGGAGGTAAGATTTCTTGCTTACTTCAACCGTTTTCCGTTTTTCCGAGAGTAACCCAACAATAACATAGGAATAACATACGCATAAACCCACCAGATCTCTAAAAATATTAAGATTTTGTGTGAATCTTCTATTGTCGTTAGGTTATTTCATCATTATTATGTGTTTAGGGTTATTTATTTTCGGGTTGATTGAGAAAAAAATCAATAACCCGAGAATAACCCAACAATAACCTAAGAATAACCTGCGCATAAACCCACTAGATCTATAAAAAAGGGAGATTTTGTGTTAATCTTCGATTTTCGTTAGGTTATTTCATCATTATTCTGTGTTTAGGGTTATTTATTTTTGGGTTGATTGAAGAAATAATCAATAACCCGAGAATAATCCAACAATAACCTAAGAATAACCTGCGCATAAACCCACCAGATCTATAAAAAAAGTGAGATTTTGTGTGAATCTTCGATTGTCGTTAGGTTATTTCATCATTATTTTGTGTTTAAGGTTATTTATTTTCGGGTTGATTGAAGAAAAGCTCAATAACCCGAGAATAACTCAACAATAACCTAAGAATAATCTGCGCATAAATCCACCAGATCTATAAAAAAAGTGAGATTTTGTGTGAATCTTCGATTGTCGTTAGGTTATTTCATCATTATCTGATGTTCAGGGTTATTTATTTTCGGGTTGATTGAAGAAAAACTCAATAACCCGAGAATAATCCAACAATAACCTAAGAATAACCTGCACATAAATCCACCAGATCTATAAGAAAAAAGTGAGATTTTGTGTGAATCTTCGATTGTCGTTAGGTTATTTCATCATTATTCTGTGTTCAGGTTTATTTATTTTCGGGTTGATTGAAGAAAAACTCAATAACCCGAGAATAACCTAAGAATAATNCAGGTTTATTTATTTTCGGGTTGATTGAAGAAAAACTCAATAACCCGAGAATAACCTAAGAATAATCTGCGCATAAACCCACCAGATCTATAAGAAAAAGTGAGATTTTGTGTGAATCTTCGATTGTCGTTAGGTTATTTCATCATTATTATGTGTTCAGGTTTATTTATTTTCGGGTTGATTGAAGAAAAACTCAATAACCCGAGAATAACCTAAGGTTAGAATTATTTATCTAACTATCTCAATTGTATACTTTAAATTTGTAGATATATAGGGCAGAAACAGATTGCAATGATCCAATTGCTCGTAGCTTTCTTAATACTGTTGTCCGTAATGAGGAAGAGAATTACAAACATTATTGTGCTTATGCACATTATGTTGGTTTCACTGTACGCAAGGACCGCACAACTTACTGGGCTAAATCCAAGCAAATTAAGTCGAATGATTATATTTGTGGAAAATCAGGTCATAAAAGAGAATCTCAGTTAGCTACTACTGTGAAGTATAGAAAAGCGGATACACATACTGGCTGTCAAGCAATGGTTCGCTATGCTATTGATCTTGATGGCAACTGGACCATAGAGAAATTTGTTGAAAGTCATAACCACCCCTTGGCGGAATCCAATGACAAGCACCTTCTACGTTCCAGTCGGAAGATTAGCGAGTTAAATGCAAATTTACTAAGATCAATGACAGATTCTGGGATTAGAGCAGCCGATGCATTCAATTTCCTTGCTACAGAGGTTGGTGGTGTTGAAAAATTGGAGTGCACCAGACAAGATGCATACAGCTTCATTCAAAGGGATAAAAGAAGCAGAATTGAATAGGGCGATGCCAACTCTCTCTTACAATTATTCATGGAGCGCCAAAATGAAGATAACATGTTTGTATGAGATTTTCAAAGTGATGACGAGGGCAAACTTACAAGCTTTTTCTGGAGTGATGGGTCTTGCAGACTGGATTATGATTGTTTTGGAGATGTCATTATTTTTGACACTAGCTACCGTTTAAATAAGTATAATTTATGTTGTACTTATTTTGTTGGGATTAACCAACATCGGCAAAACGTTTTATTTGGAGTTGGTTTTTTATCTGACAAGACGAGAAAATCGTTCAAGTGGTTATTCAAACCTTCATTTGTATAATGGATGATAAGCATCCAATTACAAGATTTACAGATCAGGATCAAGCGATGGCAAGAGCTATTGCAGATTGTCTTTCATTCACAAGACATAGATTATGTCAATGACATATCTATAAGAAATTCTCGTCGAAAGTTCATTGCGGTGTGACATACAAGAGCATTAACAATCTATTTTATAAATGCACGAGCAAGTGTGATTCAGAAGATGAGTTTGAAGTTACTTGGGCTCTAATGATCGAGCAAGGAAACTTGCACAACAACATGTGGCTAGATGCATTGTACCGTATAAGACATAACTGGTCAACTGTATTCAATAAAAAAATTTTTGGAATGAGAATCTTGTATACTCAAAGAAGTGAGTCCACAAATATTGTTTGTCATCGTGCATCTAAGCCCACTAGTTTTCTAACAGATTGCTTTCTGGGGTTAGAAAATATTATGAAGTCATGAAGAAGGAACGAAAAGGATGAAGACTTCAAAAACTTTCAAAATGTTATTACACTGACAATTAAAACAAGCCCAGTTTTGAGGCAAGCTGCAACATATTATACCCGGAAACTCTACTCTATGTTTGAGGAAAACTTACTTCACGGGTTATGTGGATTGATAGTCGATTCCTCAGTTGAGAGTCCATGTGAATTCTATGTTAGAGGTTTGGATAATTAGGACACAAGTAGAGCCTGACTTGTTACATTTGATAGGCTTAATTGCGACATCACCTGCAGTTGCAAGAAATNGGAGTCATTGGCTTATCTTATCATCGTCATATAATTATTTTTCTAAAATGTCTCTTTAGATATGAACAAATAATAATGAGAATACGACGAAAGTAGACAAACAATTTAAAAAGAATGTGGAAAACTTTCATAAGATAACATTCACGCGATAGCATAAGAGNTAATCCTGACAATACCCCGAGAATAACCTGAGACTGGCCCGAGAATAACCTAAGAATAACCTGTTAATACCCCGAGAATAACTTGTTAATACTCCGATAATAACCTGAGAATAACTTAAGAATAACCCGAGAATAACCTGAGAATACCCCGAGAATAACCCGAGAATAACCCGAGAATAACCTGAGAATAACCTAAGAATACCCTGAGAATAACCTGAGAATACCCCGAGAATAACCAGAGAATAAACTTAGAATAATCTGAGAATACCCTGAGAATAACATGAGAATACCCCGAGAATACCCGAGAATACCCTAACAATAATCTGAGAATACCCCGAGAATAACCTGAGAATACCCGGAGAATAACTTAAGAATACCCTAAGAATAACCTCAGAATACCCCGAGAATACCCTGAGAATAACCTGAGAATAACCTAAGAATAACCTGAGAATACCCCGAGAATAACCCGAGAATAACCTGAGAATAACCTAAGAATACCCTGAGAATAAACTAAGAATACCCTGAGAATAACCTGAGAATACCCCGAGAATAACCTGAGAATACCCCGAGAATACCCTGACAATAACCTGAGAATACCCGGAGAATAACCTAAAAATACCCTGAGAATAACCTCAGAATACCCCGAGAATAACCTGAGAATAACCTAAGAATACCATGAGAATAACCTTAGAATACCCTGAGAATAACCTAACAAGATAACAATACATCAACAATATCCTAGGAATAACCTAACAAAATAACAATACATCAAACAGATAATACATTTAAACAAATATATACAAAAACAATAATATATCAAACAGATTATTCCTGTAAGATAAACCTACACAAAATAACAATATATCTGTTTGATAATACATTTATTCTCAAGTTTTCTCCAAATAAACATATAATACATTTATTTTACACATAAACCCAATATATCAAACAGATAATACATTTATTATTCAAATAATCTATATCTGCAGATTTCATATACTATCTCTGCCCTAAACCCAGACATCTCAGCCTGTCAGTCTTGAAAATCTTTCCAGTTAATCTTGCATTTCTGTTCAAGTGTCTCCATATATTTACAAACAAATATACCGCAGTCGACGCTATTAGTTTGTGTGGGAATTCCTCTAGCCGTGCTAACATCCCATTTTCTCGGGTCACTGCGGAAAGCATTCCCGGCGTCCTTATGAAGATGTCTTATCTAGTAATACAAATGGTTGTTAAAAATAGTGAAATAATAAATATGAATGTAACGGTTGTTAGTTAGATGAGGCTTAGAATTTTACCACGTCACGTGTGACTCCCAAATGCATTTTATTAGGCAGTGAGTCGTAGAATCTCCACTTGCGATCCTTCTGGTTCCCAACAAGTAGAGTCCAATGCATATTATTAACAATTGGAATTAAAATTGCCTCTACCTGANGCGAGACCGTTTTAGGGTAAGTCGGATTTATTTCTTTGTAAACCAATTGAGGTTGTTTTGAAATACAATTTTCATATCTTATATGAATTAACTTGACAAATATGTGTGTATCCTGTTGGTTTGGTGATTATTAAAACCCAAATAGAGCTGATGCTATGATCAATTGAGAGAGAACATGTGCTTTGATNACGAGACCGTTTTAGGGTAAGTCGGATTTATTTCTTTGTAAACCAATTGAGGTTGTTTTGAATTACAATTTTCATATCCTATATGAATTAACTTGACAAATATGTGTGTATCCTCTTGGTTTGGTGATTATTAAAACCCAAATAGAGCTGATGCTATGATCAATTGAGAGAGAACATGTGCTTTGATTCAGTTCTTTTTAAAGTTGAATGGTTAATGTTTTCTTTTTTTTCTCAAATATAAAAGAATGGTCGAGGAGATTATATTGTTGCCAATAAAAAAAGAAGAGATTTCTGTTGGCTTGTATGCCATTTGTTTTACATGATTCCTTCTTGCTCGNATTTTTTTTTCTCAAATGTAAAAGAATGGTTGAGGAGATTATATGGTTGCCAATAAAAAAAGAAGAGATTTCTGTTGGCTTGTATGCCATTTGTTTTACATGATTCCTTCTTGCTCGAATTTCTCGATATCTCGAAGGCTCTGTTGCTGAATTTCATTATCTTCTCCCTAGACCCATCGTTAGAGGTTAAACTCACTCGATCTTTTTCTTTCTTTTTTTTTTAATATCTTTGCTTATAAATTCATTAAAAGCACGAACTGAATTGTTCTAAAAAAGAAATTAGATCAATCCTGCTCGGATCAATTCAGTTCGACCTTAAAGTTTCTTTATATATATTTTTTTATTCATAAGATTTAATCCTTTTTTTTATTGTTGGACTTATTCAAGAATAATTGATTGTGCTTCATTGTTGGTTTAGTTTAGAACCATGATGTTTGCTTCTTGATGTTTATANTAATATCTTTGCTTATAAATTCATTAAAAGCACGAACCGAATTGTTCTAAAAAAGAAATTAGATCAATCCTGCTCGGATCAATTCAGTTCTACTTTAAGTTTCTTTATATATATTTTTTTCTTCATAAGATTTAATCCTTTTTTTTATTTTTGAACTTGTTCAAGAATAATTGATTGTGCTTCATTGTTGGTTTAGTTTAGAACCATGATGTTTGCTTCTTGATGTTTATATATATTGAATCAGTAGGGCAATTCTCAATTTAACCTATTTCTCTATGGATCGGTTGAGATTGCTTTACAATTTTTGTTTGTCATATGGGTTAATGTGATGAATATGCACATATTTTGTTGAGAGAGTTTGATGCAATAATTAATTGGAGAAATATGATGCTATGTTTCGATTCAATTCTTAATAAGAATGGATGATTCAATATCTTCTTTTTCTTTCTGAAATAAAACAATAGCTAAATAGTTTTATGTTGTGGCCTGCAAAAAAGAGAAAGAAAGATGGTTAAGAGTCTGGAATTACTTGTTAGTCATTTCTGACAGCATTATGTTGTGAATTCTTTTAGAAATAAGGAGTGTTTTAATACCTTTCCTGAACTTCTTAATTGATTTCAGCTACTCTGATTTACTGTTTGAAGAAGAAGGTTTCCTTAATCCGAATCTGAAGGCTTTGTGATATATACTTATCTTATTTAATGTTCTTATGAACATATATAGTTCTTTAGGATGCAGCATTAGTTCATTTTCCTAATTCTAATTACTTAGTGAGATATTTTGTCATTCTTTGTTGTTTTTTTTAATAATTATAAAAGTAAGACATTTTGCTTTGAAATCAGTGCATACAGCAAATCTGAAGCTTAACTTGTGATGATTATCATATATCTTTTCTAAAAAAAAGGGATCCGAAGTTCTTAATAAGCTTATCTTAACATGCACTTGGGTGGCCTTATCCAAATTTTTGTTCTTAATGCTGGGATTGTTAGTAATTGTTCTTAATAGTTATGCATTTTTTGGAAGGTTTACATACATACCATGTAAANATATTTAATGTTCTTATGAACATATATAGTTCTTTAGGATTCAGCATTAGTTCATTTTCCTAATTCTAATTACTTAGTGAGATATTTTGTCATTCTTTGTTCTTTTTTTTTAATAACTATAAAAGTAAGACATTTTGCTTTGAAATCAGTGCATACAGCAAATCTGAAGCTTAACTTGTGATGATTATCATATATCTTTTCTTAAAAAAAAAAATCCAAAGTTCTTAATAAGCTTATCTTAACATGCACTTGGGTGGCCTTATCCAAATTTTTGTTCTTGATGCTGGGATTGTTAGTAATTGTTCTTAATAGTTATGCATTTTTTGGAAGGTTTACATACATACCACTTAAAATATTGACATTTATAGAATCAGCGATTAAGAGATTTTATTTGTGCCACAGAATCAAACTATTGAGAATTTGATAAAGTAGAAATATGGGTTGGTGTTTTAACATGAATTTTGACATTTGAATGGGAATTTGAAAAAAAATATATAATTTAAATAAATAAAGGAGAGAGAGAGAGAGAGAGTGGTTGATTTGCAGATAGCAAGTTTTGAATAGTCTGTATGAAATTGCCTTCTTTTTTTTAATTTGTGTATAAAGCCATCTGCTCTATCTCATTTGTGGTCTTGTTTGATTAGTATTCTATATATTTAATGGCAAAACTTGTTAGACTGGCTAAATAAACAGACATCTAATTCTTTTTATGAGAAATTATGTTCTTCAAAGTCCACCTATGAGATACTTAAATGTCGTCAGGAAGCCATGTTTCTTTTATGTCAGTACGGTTGGATGTGTCATATAGATATGCGAATAATGGATTCTTTGCTTTTTCTTTAATTATTTCTGGGGAATGTACATACATACCACTCAATTNCATTGGTTGGTGTTTTAACATGAATTTTGACATTTGAATGGGAATTTGAAAAAAAAAAACAATTTAAAGAAATAAAGGAGAGAGAGAGAGGGTGGTTGATTTGCAGATAGCAAGTTCTGAATAGTCTGTATGAAATTGCCTTCTTCTTTTTTATTATCCTCCCTTCTAAAATTTTGTATAAAGCCATCTGCTCTATCTCCATTGTGGTCTTGTTTGATTAGTATTCTATGTATTTAATGGCAAAACTTGTTAGACTAGCTAAATAAACAGACATCTAATTCTTTTTATGAGAGATTATATTCTTCAAAGTCCACCTATGAGATACTTAAATGTCGTCAGGAAGCCATATTTCTTTTATGTCAGTACGGTTGGATATGCGAATAATGGATTCTTTGCTTTTTCTTTAATTATTTCTGGGGAATGTACATACATACCACTCAATTCTTATACTGTTAGACATCAAAGCAACGCAAATGCAAGGGAGTCTCTTATATTTACACCTCTAAAGTTCTGTATATTTTTTAAACCTTATGGAGGTTTGCTTAAACATCAATCCTTGGGTGTATACAGTGGGATTTCTATTTATTCGGGTCAGTTAATGCTATATTTGTTCTTTGAATTTATATTATTGGTGTATCCTATCATCAAAGTCTTTGTAAGATGAATCTTTCTCAAACAGATATAGAATTTTGATTTTATTACTGATGTCTTGCAGGAGATGGTTAGGAATGATAGTCATTAAGAAATAAAATATGCACAATGTTTACATGGATATTTTGAACTTAAAGGTAGAAGGCGGATGTTACAAGAATTATTTGAAAAGTTATTTCTTTCAGTGTTATGATATGAAATATCTAAGATTGTTGGATCTGCGTATGGAATATCAAAGCGAACCATAAGTTCGAGATGCGGGGTTATGGCGATGATGTATAAAACTATGTTCATTCTTTTATAGTTGATACCACAAATGAATATCTGATTAATAGTTTCCCTTTTAACTTCTGTAGGTTGTTGGTGGCTTTAACCTCAACTTTGGATGACTTGTGAACTGTGGCTTTATAGTATTGATTGTTGGAAATTTAGAAATTATAAAAAATACAAAAACATCACATACAAATATATCACATACATGAACATTACATACATGTGACACATATGATAGAGGAAACTTACCTTTTACACGTTCAATTGTAAGTCAGATGATAGGATTTGAAGTTACCCCACCTTAGAGTGTTTTTGCTGGTGGCTGCTATTCAATATTGGTATATAAACTTCGATGTTTCCGTTGCGTGTAGGATCGTGACAAACGAAAAGTCTATAACTGAGTCCATACCCAATTTAAATTCTTATATCCCTTTTGATTTTCCATATTTATGTCACCTTTTGTGAAAATATACATACTCCAACTTTCATATTTAAATATCAAAGATTTTTCTAACTCTTCTCTTTTATACTTTTTATTATATAATTGTAATTTGTTCTATAGCATCATTAGAGATGGCAGGTATGTACTGACCTTTCTCTTTTTACTGAACTTTATTGTATACATTTGTTCATATTTGTACTTTTATTATTAGTACTCTTTACTATTATTTCTTTTTATTGTTACTTTCCTCTACTGCTACTATTCTTTACTGCTACTTCTCTTTATTGTTGCTACTCTTTACTGTTTTTTATTCTTTGCTACTCTGTACTCTTTACAGCTTTTTCGATATGTTTATTCAATATCCTAGTGTAGCAAATGTAGAACACATGCTTAGAATTGAAATATTATAACACAACCAGAACACACTTTTTAATTTCAACACCTTTCAAAATTCCATAAACTAATAATACATGCTTAGAATTGCAAATAATGATTTCAAACTCCAATAAACTAATAATAACACGTGTTCTCTCTTTTCTTTCTCATCTTCTCAGAACGAGACAACAACACGGTCAAATGATGATTAATCTCCGGGCAACAATCGAGATGACAACAGAAGGCGAAAGGAGGAACCTCATATGAACCTCCATAGACTTAAATAACATACACTCATATGACATCGAGGTTGTTTGTATGGTTTGACGTAAATCCTCACATTATCTTTTAGGACTTCGTATGATTTTATATTATACGATATAAGTCCTAAACTCTTTTTATGGTTTTGAGGCCCGTCGTCTGGTACGATATAAATCTTTCTATTTTCTTATGTCATTTACATAGATATGTAGGAATAAGTCCTAAATATCTAAACAATTTACAGGATTGGAATGTTAAATATCTTCCCCTTCAAGGATGTAAAACCAAACCATATGTTAGTTTGAGAAGTCACTGAAGCTTCTTCGATATCTTCGACATCTCATATCATTCACTCATTTTGGTTCTGAAAATAACTGTTTCACATTGAGCCATTTCCATTTGAATTTCCTATAAACAATTGTGGAAACCAAAATGTTGAATTTTTTAAGACGAAACTCCGATCTTAATCGAGAGTTTTCTTAGGTGGCTTCGGTTGCCTAAAACGTATATAACTAAAGGGGCTTGCTTGCCTTTATAGAGAATTAAAAACTCATATTAATCAATAAATCCTGTTTAATCTGTGTATTAAATGAGAAAATTTGTCGGCTATAAAATTTGTAAAAAAAATAGAGTCAAAAACTTTTAAGTTTAAATAATTAAACATATAAATAAATGATACGTTCATCTTTCGAGATGATATATCATTGGTGGTATCGTGCACAGCTATTTAAACTATTAGATATATGAAATCTATCCGGTTTCTTTGTTTTCCAAAATAAAAAAAAAATTTATTTTCAAAGTTAAAATTACATTATATATTAAATAGAACAATTTTTAATTTTTATTTTTAAAAAAATAACCAACAATTTATGGCGACTCCGTTAGGGATTAGTTTTTCTCTCTATTTTGATCAAGTGGATTTGTCTTCATACATCGGTAGTGTGTCCATGTCCCTCGTGGGTCAGACTAACATTCTTCCGTTAACATGTCTTGCTTATTTCTTCATTGAGCAGGTATTGCCAACTTTTTTATTTTGGAACATTCTGTTTGATCATCCTGAAGCAGAGAGGTTCTTGAATCTTTAAATTATGAAAGTGGAATGGACCCCCAATAGATGTGTTAGGTATAAGCGGTCTATCGAAATGAGTTCGATGCAACAATCTCAAACGCTGTCCTGTGCTTCATTTCTCTTTGAGTTTAGCTTGTTATTGTTGACCTCACTTTTGTTGAGATCTAATTTTTCTTCCTTAGGAGTCTGAGATCTAGTCATGAGACTTTCCTGTTGACTATTCTAGAGGACTAGTGATAGAAGTATGCCCCATTTGAAATTCTATACACCTCTTTACTCTTCTTGGAGTTCCACA
Source organism: Phalaenopsis hybrid cultivar (assembly GCA_002079205.1). NCBI lineage: Eukaryota > Viridiplantae > Streptophyta > Magnoliopsida > Asparagales > Orchidaceae > Phalaenopsis > Phalaenopsis hybrid cultivar. Next base: position 441,920 of record JXCR01026939.1, read on the forward strand.
TGTTGGTATTGACCTATAGCACTTAGAATGTTGAAACCAATATATGAGAGCTCAATGGGAGCCCCCATATGCCTAGATCATTGGTCACATGATGATACAATCTTTTAGCAATAATTAAGTTCACCTCACTCAACCTTTTCCAAAATTGCAAATTTACCCATAAAAACTTAAGAGCTTCACGCTGAATTAAGTTTGATCCAACATCTCTTAATGAGGTTTAGAAGAAAATACAATCAATCATGAACACTTGTCACACACTACATGCTCCATTTCAATTGAAAGAATAAAGATTCCTTAACAACTTAACCTGCCTTCAAAGATGTCACCCACTTAATTTCTAAGTGATGCGTCGAATGAATGTCATCCCACTCATGAGTTAATTAAAACATTAAAAGTTTACTGAGCACAAGTTAAAACAATACAACTAAATTAACTAGAAGGGATCAATTCAACAAAATAATATAACTTGAGGTGACTAAGAAGATTCTAAAAGACGTTCATAGTCAATCCCGAAGCACTTTTATAGCATTCTAAACATTTTGAAGGGCACTCATACCTATTATATTTTATTGAAGAAAATCATCCATAAAACTTTTGGGATCCACCAAGATATAATTTGGGACCCATTAATACACTGATTCCAATGAAATACCCTACATTATTTATCTTACAATTATACCCAATGTTGAAGGGTTTAAGTCTTGGATAAGGTATTTAAACCCTTGTGAGCAACCAATGATATTTTTGTCACATATGGGTCATTGGGCTTGTGTAAGTTTGAGGTGTAGGTGGCAAAGGTGATAACAACATTGCTTCTGTGTGCTAAATGAGGGATGCGAAGTGAGATTTGGGAATAGTATCTCCTACCTCAAGGATCCTCAACAAAGAGAGAAGATAGAACTGATGATAATATTCACCAATTTTTAGTGGGAGATGCCCCTGACACTTTTAGGTTGCTGGTAGCCATATCCTGATTAGGGTAATTAGCCTGTGGACTATATTACTTTACAAACTATAATGATAGACATATTGAATGTAAAAGCATAAAATTACTAGAAACCTAAGAAGATACAACACTTCCAATATATTTAAGTTTTTTTAGCCATTAGAATATAATCAAGTCAATAACTCAGAGCATCTTAGAGTGCCATTAATTTTAAAAGACAATTAAATAAAAATTTTTGAAAGGAGGAGAGCACAAGTATCCAAATTCAAAAAATGCAAATATCTAATTGGGATTTAGTAATGAATACTTTGAAAGAAGTTTAAACTCATCAAGGACACCTACACAAGGTTCCAATTACTCCTTACTAGTTACTAGTAGCTCATCATTCGTGGGCATCTAATCATGTAGTAAAGAATGTAGTGTTGCTCCATTCATTCAACTTAGTCAATAAATTATATGAACTCAGAATAATCAGGATTATCAAATCCATCTCACTAGAAATCATCCGTGAATCCATTTAAATTTAAATTATATTTGCATAAGCATAAACCATTAAATGGATAGGAAGAAACATTAATCAAACTTGCACTTTTTAGAGTTGTCAATCTTGCACCTATATCATATAGTAAGCATAAGCCACCAATATTTGTTTCAGTATGGTGTATGCATTTGAGGCTAACCAGCATTGTGTTGAATTTCTTGACCACCTTGAAAATGATGGTACTTCTTGATGTTTTTCATAAATGAAGCATATGGATTATATATTCTATATTAGAAAATACAAGCATTAGTGCCTCAGCAAAGCACTTTTCCACAGCTGAAGAAACCCGAATGGCTCAACTTCAAACTCAAAAAATAAAGCTTGAATCCTCAAAAAACTTGCACATGATCTCTTTGACTCTAACTCAATAACTGTAAATATAATTAGAAAGAGCTATTTAGGTTTGAATAATAACTCAATAAAAGGTCCAAAGATGAATATGATTTGAAATTTAAATATGAAAACTTCGAAATATTTGNAACTTGCACATGATCTCTTTGACTCTAACTCAATAACTGTAAATATAATCATAAAGAGCTATTCAGGTTTTAATAATAACTCAATAAAAGGTCCAAAGATGAATATGATTTGAAATTTAAATATGAAAACTTCGAAATATTTGAATATTTTAAAGAGATTATGAATAATTTAAATCAAAGCAAGGTCAAACCCTGCTTTGACGAATTTGAACACTTGCCGAGAGTTTCTGACACTAGAGTTTAGGGAAAGTCTACTAGGAAAATAATCATTGCTGTCATTTTAAGAAGGCCGTTAGGACTTGGTGACAGTAGCACGCCTAAATATTTAAATTTTAAGTGACATGCATCAAGAAACACAAGATGTTTATAGATAACCAGAAAGTCATTAATATACCCTGAGACATACAAAGAATCTTTAAAATATGTGATGAGTACCATCACATTCAAAAGTGATGTGAGATTATTGAATTATATTTAAGAAGCTTCACGATTAATGTAACAACTCACTTGTAACTATCATTAATTAAACTAAATAGATTGTCATGTGCTAACTGTCTAGACAATTATACCTTCATATGAGGCAATGGAAACTCATTTTTACTTTCTAAGTCACAAATGTTTTACTTTGATCGTATATTTAGCTAATTTTTAACAATATATTGTATTTGATGGCCCCCCACATTACTGGTTATATTGACACAGAGGCAAATATACAAAGCTTCAATTTTTCTTACTCAGGTGATTAACAATAAGCACACATCAAAGCTCTAACTTTCTATGGGAAGCCATTATAAGGAAAAATTAGTAATAGCTTTATTTCTATCACTAGTTTTGATTTTAATACCAAAATTATCAACAGAAGACATTAATCAATGAAAATGTCTTGCACTTGATGAATTTTAAAATGCGTGTTAACATTTAAATAAATATATTAAGAGTTTGACTCATCAATTGTCTATCAATATAATCATCAAGTTCATTTGTACATCCGTTTGTACCAATGAAGCTTGGGTAATGGGGCCCAACCATTTCCTGATAATCCATAAAATTAGTCTTGCAAAAATTTGATGAATCTTCAATGACATGTGTTGTTATGGCTTTACCTCAAATAGGATGCGTTGAGTCACACATGCAGGCATGAAAATATGAAAGAAAATTTAAATAGCCATCTAAATAAATATATATTTTAAACTAAAGAATATTTACATACATACAACTTAACCTTTTTTTTAGATCCATGTTATTTAATTACTTGTTTGAAAAGATTCATTCCACATTTCAAAAACATTGACAAATAATGCTCATATTCACATGAGTTTTTTACATGGTTTCCACCTAAAATATATGCATGTACTTGTTGTACTCCCGACATTTATGTTTTAGTCAACTGAAACATACCACTACATTAAAACAGCCACATAAATAAATAGAGACATGAAAATGTGGAAAAGATTTGAGTAAGCATCTAAATAAACATTTCTTTCAACTTATATCCCAACTAAATAAGGAGCGAGCCTTATTAAAAAAAAACTTGCACATCAATTGATCTATCCATTTTGATGTATGTACTTATCTTTAACATATGATACGTAAAATACAATACTTATGAAAATAGTAATTAAACTATAAAAATCAAGAAAAAATGAGCTCAAATAAATCTTTCTGACAAAAAGCAACTGTGATCTAGGAATGCGACAAAATGCAAGTTCATATGCAAAAAAATCACTACATTAGTTCTGACGCATAGAGATACATAGCCATCAAGTTAAGCCCACAAATTAAATTAAAATAAGAATATAATATCTCTTAAATTGTTGAGTTCTCTGAGCAAATAGGTAGATCAACATATAAATCATGCATCAAAGTAATAGAGGTAAGATAACAATTGTTCATATATGTCCATAAAAATCAAGCATTGAACTTATAAAATATCACCGAAGATCAACTACTGAGATGATTGTTGCCTTTATCATTTCTTTTCCATTCCAATAATGTCTTCTCCCTGCCACAGTCGTTGCAATAATCTCCTTTTCATCACAAGAGACACATTCCTTTATCCTTATTTATATCTTCTTTAGTTGATGGAGGCCTCTCAACTCAGGCCATACTTTGAAGCACTCTGATTTTAAGAGTCCAACATTGGGGTGATCACCCTTACCTAAGCCCATGACTTGACCCATCTAAGACCTTTCCCATTTGAGGATTCTGATATCACTTCGGCTTATTAGATGAGTCTGAGCATTTAATAAAGCAGGAACTCATCCATGGCCATAGCAAAACGCAAGACTAACAAAGCCAAAACCTAATCTAGTTCATTATTAATCAACCTTAGGCCAAGATTTTAACCTCATAAATCCTTAGGCCACCTGAACTCTCCATGAACCTTCAAAAATTTAAAAGACCCTGCGGGCTATTGAGGTCCAACATCACACCCCAAACAATCAAGTCAATAGCCCTACCCAACGGGCACCTACCCCGCACAACTTTTTGGGTCAATTTGATGTCAACATTGATCTATCAACATATGATATCCTTTTTCTTGACGTGATCTATTGATTATTTTTCTAAGCACCTACCACAAATATCCCTTCTTGACAAGATATTCACCACATGACAACTAGTCTTAGCATTTACCAACTTGGCAACTTCTTTCCCTAAATATCACTATTTTAAAAGTTAAAATACTCAGTATTTTTTATGTCACCTGAAAAAATTGGGTGCAAATGTATAAATCAAGGTTTTTGGTGTAAGATATGTAAAAACATTTGAATTGGGTGGTATGGATGCAAATGCTTCTAACATGTTATACTTGTAGGCATGCAACCTGGTAAAATAGATGTTTCTCATTTATGTGCTGTGTAACCCAACTCTCATGGGAGGAAGAATATGGAAAAGGAGTGAAAGGTAGCCTGATTCTAGCAAAATCTCCTATTAGTGGCCTCCTATCTTGGAAAGGATAAGAAAAAAAAAAATCTCTCTCTCACAAGTTAATGTTTAATCTTATTCTATTTTAAGTTCAAAAATCATTTAAATGATAACTTTTTTATCCAACATGCTATAAAATTTATATCTATTTACGTATCAACACCTAATTTTCATATATATACATATGAAAATTAGGTTTTTGAGTCAAAGTATACGAAATAGGTGGAACATATCTGAACTTGAACCTTGCTCGAATTTATGTTCGGACATATTTTTATTTTCATTCAAATAAGAATTGGCTAGGTTTCAATCTTAAACTTTGTCAAATTGGTTAAAACCTTGTTTGATTAAGATTTGAACTGAGATTGAACTTTATGCATGACCATGACGCCAACCTCTCTTCTCTTCGCATTGATGGCCTCCACCAAGAGCTCTTGTCCCAAATCATTTTTCTTTTTTCACACGTTACCCATTGTGCACATCTTTCACATTTGTGTGCCGCTTATCTTGTTAACACCATCCCCAAAGTAGTTACCAATGTGATCACTTCTTCCCCTATAAGTCTCGTCAATCCAAACTCAAGTGAGCTTTGATTCATTTGATTGCTTGCCTAACTTCTCCAAAGGGAGTAGCACCGTTCATGTAGCTCAATTCAATTCCATTGCAAGCTCTGATTTTTCTCTGTTAAATTTAGGCTGCACAAGATCTAAACCAAGTTGATACCTTATTCAAATTTGGTTCAAAAGGATTCGATCATAGGTTCAAATGGCGTATGAATTCAAATTTGCTACAATAAGTAGTACATATTTAATAAGAATTTATATTTTTATTTCAAATGAATTTTTATTCTTGCTACATGCAATATCATATTTATGTAAATAAATAGAAAAACACAAGCATAATTTCACAGAGCGCTATTTGCAAAACTATCACTCTCTTGCATTCATTTTTGAGTTCTTACTTAAATACTAAAATCCATTAAAAATTTTCAATTATTTTCCTTTAATAAAAGTTTATTAATTTTAATGATGTCACTTATACTTATGAATATATGAATCATATATTAAGAAAAATAAATCTTTGATAAATATAAAATTTGCGTGCTTGATACTTTCGCATCCCTGCATCACCTTCGTCTCTCGACGAAAAAAATTTGCATACATAAGACATACATAGAGCTGAGTACGTCTGTAGCCTGTAAATAGATTACATGGAGGATTTTAAGAGATTATAACCGCGTTATATTCCCTATAATCTCTCTGTAAACTACTTATAATATAAGCTCCAGAAATAGTTCCTGTAATCTGTTACAGACGTTTTTTCAACCTCAACAAGTCTCAACTAGGGCTGTCAAAAAAGCTCGTTGTTCGCGAACAGTTCATGTTCGGTTCGTCAATGAGTTTGTGTTCGTTTTGTTCGATAAGTAGACGAGACGAACATGAACAAATTTTTTTCGTTCGGTTAGTTAAATGAACCAAACACGAACAGTGATGCGTTCGTTCGTGTTCGAATCGTTATTGTTCGAAATATAAAATAATTTAAAATAATTATATATAAAAAATTTATGATATTCAAAAAATTAAATTTTATAAATTATAATATATAATAAAATAATAATAATAGTATATTAATATACTATATTAGTAATATACTTATATATATATTATATATTTATATAATATAAGTTATATAATTAATTTATATATATTAATATTATGGATGTCAAACTGGCTTGTTGTTCGCGAACAGCTCGTGTTCGACTCCTGTTCTGCTCTTAACACGAACAGTGACTTCAAGAATAATTTCAAACACAAGCTTATTTCAAACAAACTAAATTTGAAACAAAACAAGAACATCTGTTCGTTGGTGTTCGATTCGTTTACACCTACTCTCAACCACAAAGTAAGTTATCAACATGCGACAATGGCTTCCTCCCTCTGCTCCTCAACTATTCTTCTCCACAAGCCCTCCTGTCTGTATCTGAGCGGCGCACGCCGGCGAAAGTCACCGTTTCCGGCGAACGGCTTTTTCCGTTGCCAGCGTGGGAATCCTGGCTCTTCGCCCGGCGATGGACGCTCCAATTCGGAGAACGCGGTACTTCGCGTTGCGTGGTACGGCTCCGAGCTACTGGGTATCTTCGCATCTTTCTTTCGGCCCACTTCGGTGCAGGAAGAGCTCGCCAATGTTGTTGACGACGGCTTGGGGATTCCAGATCGGGGTCGAGTGGTCGAAGCCATTAAGGATGACTTCCAGCGTTCGTATTTTGTTACAGGTTTTTAATAATTATGTCTATTCTCTTACCAGATTTCCGTATAATGGTTTGTCCCTTTCGGCATCGATCGTCGGTGCAAAATGACCTTTGTTTGGCATTTCGAAAGCGAGGATATATATATTTTTTTCCTTGCCGACAAATTGGCAGGGTTTTTACGATTAGGCAATAGGTTAGATTGAAATCCTGTTGCTGGCAAATAATTTGAATTTTAACAGGCGCAGGGTGGAGTGTTTGTCCCTGTTGTCCTCATGAAGCTGATTTGTCTTTACTCGGCATGTTTATATAAGGTTAGCTAAAATTACTTGCAATAGGTTGGTGCTTAACTTTGAAAGAAACCAAATAGTTTTGCTACCCTCACTACTGTTGAAATACACGTGGTGTTAGGAGTGTGGAGCAAAGGGAATTAGGGTGAGGCATAATAGTTTAATGATCAAGTTTAATTTTCATGCTAATGGACTAAGACTATGATTTAGGGCCAATTACTACTGTTGCTAAACTATATTTTTTAGAAATCCAGCATATGCCAAAATCGAGTACTCTTGTTGGATCCTAATTTGTTCGTGGGGTGACGACACTCAAACAACAACACTTAGAGCAAAGAGAGAGAAATTGGATAGAGAGTGAAAAATGAAGGAAAGAAAGAGCTCTAGAGAGAGCTGCTCTTTGAATTTAATTGCTCAAGGAAAGAGTACGGAGAGTATGTAGCTAGATATTTGGAATAATTCAATTATGATCCCATTCTCATCTTTGACTTTTTATGCACGACCTAGTTCAGGCGTTTAAAATTTTCAAGGTTGGAATATATGGTCGAACGATAAATTCAATTTAAGTTTCAATTTCTATCCCTATCATTAATGATGCAAATAATTAAATGAACCAATAACGACTAAAGTTTAAAATAAGTTAAACTAAAACAATTGAACATACATTTGTTTTTTCTTGTTTGAATTTGTCTTCTATAATTAACTTATCTTTTTATCACATATTTTCTAGTCCAATGCTCAAATTTGAAATGTTGGTGTAATTCATTATTATGATATATCATCAACTTAATGAATACTCGTATCTTTAAAATTATAGTATCTTAGAGTAAATATAAATAACGTGCATGTTTGTCAAATATAATGAATCAATATATAATTATTTAACAATTTATATACTAAAAATGATCATTTAAGAAGTTTAAAAAATATTTAATTACGTAGAATGTTATATTATTTATTCTAAATCACTTGCATCCATCTTATGAACACCATATAAAAACGATCTCTCATTTTTTGTCGATACACCCCTCTTCTATTCAACGAGGTATAAAATATGTATACTATTGTCGGCACCATGGAGTTTAGGTTTTATTTTTTTACTATTGTTTGGTTAAAGGAAAATCATCAATGGGTGTGGGTATATCAGCATCTTTGGTAAGTAATATAAGAAAGTAAATTCCATCAGTCAACATGTACATACAGCCGTTCTATATAAATTATTTTATTTACATTCCACCTACCATTGAATATATTTTTATAGTTAGTTTCATATAGCATAACACATGTAATTGAAATATAGAAGTAAATTTGTATCAGTCACTTCAACATGATCAATTTATATAATGAAAAAATGATGATTTAATTTGCAATAATATTCGATTCAATAAATATCAAAATCAACTATGTATTTGGATTAGAAGAAATAATAATATTATCATAGCTTATAAATATGAATTCTCACTTCAATCTTTAATGCTTAAGTATTATTTTTTTTTCTTGATCTTGTCTTCAATTCATTAGAATATGTACGACTATCAACGTACTTAAATAATAAAATGTTTATGAAATTATTTATTTGAGATTTTACTTTTTAATTAATTTATTTTTTATTTATCTTAGTCCACTGATATTTGTCAATGTTTTGAGTAAATAGATTGAATGCATTTTTTTTTGCTTTCNACATCAATTTGTCAACGAGGAACTGATGACGTTGTTGATAGAGCGACTTAGTAAATATGTCGGCTGTTTGAAGTTTAGATGAGATATGAGGAAGAGAAGTAACACCATTATCATAGGCTTCTCGAGTAGAATGATAATCCTCTTCAATGTGTTCGTGCGCTCATGAAAGGTAGGATTAACAATAATCTGGATAATACTAGTATTATCTGCATAAAGAGAAGTAGACTCAATTTGAGGAAAACTAAGCTCAGGCAACAAACCTCGAAGCCAAATGATCTCAGAATAGGTTGAGGGCCTAATGCGACATTCAGACTTAGTAGATGACTTAGACACTCAATCATTTTTCTTACTCTTCCAAGAAATTAAAGAGTTGTCGAGAGACATATACTAGCCATTAATAAATCGATGTGTATCAAAACAACCAACCCAATCAACATTACTATAAGTTGTTAAGAGAGTAGTTGACTCCGTTGAAAAGAGCAAGCCACGATGTAAAGTTCCTTTCAAATACTTAACAATACGTTGAACTGCAGCTAAATAAAGATGTGTCGGTGCCTGCTTAAATTGACTAATTTGTTGCACAACAAAGTCAATATCAAGACGTTTGATGGTTAAATAATTGAGACTCCCAACAAGTTGTCGATACAGAGATGGATCAGAGAGGAAGTCACTATCATTCCGTTGATGTCTAACATTCACTTCCAAATGAGCATCAACAGGACAACCCTCTTGGAGTCCAACCAAAGCAATAAGTTCCTTAGTATAGTTATGCTGATGAAGAAAAATACCCGTGGGAGAAGAGTGAACCTCAAGTCCTAAGAAATAAGTTAGATCTCAAATCATTCTTATAAAAAGAACCCTGAAGACGCTTCTGTAACAGAGACATCAATTGAGTATCAGATCTTGTGATGATAATATCATCAACATAGACTAATAACAACACAATTTCCTTATTAGTCTTTCAAAGAAATAATGAAGAATCATACTAATTTTGAATAAAAGAGAAGCTAAGAACAGTATTGCGAAACTTTTCAGACCAGACTCGTGGAGCTTGTTTCAAACATAGAGAGATCGTTTGAGCTTACAAACATCCTATAAGGGTGTAGAAAATAAGCCTAGAGGAGTCATATAGATATCTTCTTTGAGGTATCCATGCAAAAATGCATTCTTAACATCCATATGTCGTAAGGACTAGCTTTTAGATGCAACAATAGATAGAATAAGTCGGACAATTGTCATCTTAGCCACAGGTGCAGATGTATCTTCATAATTAATCCCATATTCATGTTGATTGCCCAAAGCTATCAATCTTGTCTTATATTTGTCAAGGGAGCCATCAGATCATAGCTTAAGAGAATAAACTCATTTACAACCAACACGTTTAATGCCTGCAGGACATGAAACAACATCCCAAATGTGATTGTCTTGAAGTGTCTGAAGTTCCTCTTGCATGACTTTTATTCAACAGTTCTGTTTACCAGCCTGAAAATAACATGTAGGAACAATAGTATTAGTTAAAATTGCAGAATAAACATATATATTCAGAGGACGAATGTGTTGAGTTGATCCTCGAAGAATCATTGGAGCATTTTCAGGAGCAGGGTCGGGAAGGACTGGAGATGAATGTGCCAGACATCACGCGTAGACAAGGTCAGGCTTGAATCGTTTATCAAAAGAATAATCATCAAAGTGAGGAAGTCTAATAGTGTCACATGTCGAAAGATGATGCTGAAAATAATACTCATGTTCAAAGAAAATCATATCCCAAGGGATACGTCATCGATTATTAATCGAATCATAACACAACTTTTATGATTAGGATCGTAACTCATAAAGTCACATCGAACTGACTGCACTCCTAACTTATGTCGTTCATAGACAAGTAAATGAACTAAACAAACGCATCCGAAAGTGTGTAGGATGTGTAATTAGGATGTTTACCAAAAATTCGATAATAGGGAGAATCACACTTCAATTGTTGAGACGGTAAGCGATTAATCAGATATACTGCAGTAAATAAAACTTTTGCCCAAAATTTAGCTGGAACAAAAGATTCTAACACTAATGTGCGTACCATATCCAACTAATGATGTTTTTTTATTCTGCAACTTCATTATGCTGAGGTTTATAAGGACATGAACTTTGTGAGACATTGCTCTTACTATGAAAAAATGTTTGAAACTCATGAGACATGTATTCACCACCATTTTTAGTCCGTAAGGGTTTAATACAAGTGGAGAATTAAGTGTCAATATGGGGCACCAATGTTTTAAACACGGTAAACACTTCTGCTTTGGAATGCAAAAAATAGATTCATGTGAATCGACTTTAATCCTCAATAAATGTCACAAAATACAAGTGAAAAAACTGAGTGTCAATATTGGTCACAAATGTTTGAAACACGATAAACACTTCTGCTTTGGAATGCAAAAAATAAATCCATGTGAATCAGCTGTAATCGTCAATAAATGTCACAAAATATTTATACTGAGCATGTGAAATAACCGGTGTAATTCCCCAAACAACACTATGAATAATGCAAAATATTTATTATCACGACTGCCCAAAATAGAAAAATATAATGTCGTACTTTTGTTCAGTTTACAGAAGAACAATTCACTAGTAAGCTTTTATCTGTATGACTAAAAACACCATTTTGTAATAAATGATTCCAAACAACATTGTTTGGATGCCCTAATCTTCTATGCCATATATCGACTTTATTTTCAACAACTGCAGAAGCTAATGCCAAAGTCCGAGCAATGAAAAGTTGTAATGTAAATAATCTGCCCACCTTAGGCCCCTTCACTATCACTTTCCCTTAACTTGATCCTGCAAAATGCAACCATCATGAGAAAAATATACTTCATAATTATTATCCATCATTTGACCAACAAAAAGTAAGTTCGTAGATAATTTAGGAGAAACCAAGATATGTCAAAAAAAAAGAGCTAATATCACAAACTGTCGTAATCAAAATATTATTTCCATCAACAACCTGAATATGTTGAGTACCAGTATACGGGCGTTGATTATGTAATAAATCAAATGTGTCAGTCATATAATTTGTGGCGCCAGAATCAACAAACCAAGAAGAAGGAATAGAAGTAATAGTCTTGCCTTTCCCTTAAAGACTAAGAACAAAAAAAAGATAGAGAGAATCGTCTGTTGAATCATTTCTGGTGTTAGATCATATTGATTTTTGTCAGCAACTGTAGATGTCGAAGTCGGATACCCCGGCATGAAGGACTTATGGTTTGCGATTTTGAGGACGTGTAGGACACTCCTTAATAATATGTCTGTTTTTTTGCAATAATTGAATAATTTCTTGCTACATTGGCGAGCAATATGACCAAATTCTTTACAGCTGTAACATTGCTTTGTTTCCTTCCCTTGGGTCTGAGCGGCATATGTAACATTAACTATTTCTGATGATCCACCAGCTGCATTGATCGCGACTTGTGTCGCCATTCGTTGTTCTTCGCGCAGTAATTTACCGAACATACATCCAAATAAGGAACCATATCTCTATTCAGCAACCCAGCCCAAGCAGTTTCAAACTCAGGTTCGATTTTTATCAAAAGCTGATCACAACGACTCACTTCATGAATAGCTTGAAACTAGCTATGTTCTCCTTTGATACCTTAACACAGATAATGTCAGAGTATTCACTCAAATTTAAAAAAAATCATAATAATATTGCTCAATTGAGAGATTGTCTTGACTATAGGTACTCATATCAAGTTACAATTGAAAACATCTTGCAGTGTTATTTTGACTGTAGACACGCGTCAACCTATATTTCTTTAGCCATCCTAAATAATCGTAAATTGTTCATCATATGAGTCAATTGATCTCAAAATCCAAGAAACAATCAGAGTATCATTTGCCTTTCATTGAATAAGATCTTTCGACTCTATAGTTGATGGAGAAGACCCGTTAAGATGACCCCAAAGCTTCTTTTATTTTCAAAAACTTGTTGAGCTGAAATTCCCATGCAACATAATTCTTTTCGATGAACTGATAGCTAAGATTTCTAAAGACATTTTAAATAGAATTGTCGACGAGTGGCTGTAATAGTGTACGAAAAATAAAAATTGTCAAGGGCTCGAGTTGACAGGTTGTTTGGCACTGTACTGATGTTTTTCAGGTAGCAGGACTTCTTTCTGTTATTTAGTTGTAATTATTCTGAAAACTGCACTTATTCGAATATTTTACATATATAAGATCAAAATAAACTTTTTTATCAGATACAACAAAAACACGACAAATCTCTCAAACAGACTCCTGCTTCATCAACAGCTTTCTGACAGCTCATGATAAGCTGCTTCTCTAGCTTCACAACTGCTTCTTAGAAAAACAACCACCCTAAACGCACCCTTAGTGTTTATACCCTAGGCCGTTGGTTGCACCCCTTTGTAGGGGTGGCGACACTCGCCCTCTCGATTAGTTAGATAGGGCAAGTCCGGTTTGTGTCGAAATGGTGTGGGCTCGTACCTTTTTAGATTACGAACTTGGGGATTTTTATCGCCATATTCATTTGTTGCAACTCTTTGTAGAGGCAGTGATCCACACTTTATTGACTATACTAACCAAACTTATGGTGAGTTCACCGTTAGCTGATAAGATATTATAAATCCCGTTATTTCTCTTATGTGAAACCCTAAACTAGTCGGTGAGGTGTTAAGACAGTGTCGGTGTCCTGCCGTTAATTAGGAGCATTAGGTTGCATTAAAAATAGTGTGCCGACACTTCTACCCTTGTGATTGGGATTAGCAGTGGATGGTGCCATGGTGCTGCCCTAGTGTGGTCACCAATTTTATCTTCATATTTGGAGGTTATTAACACAATGTCACTTGCACTACTTTGTGGTGTTGCCCCCCTGGAGGGTGGCCATCATTTTATTTGTTTGTGCATTATGTTTGAATCGCTTCTTATTGATTGTGTGCTTGCAATGTATGTATGACTTTGCATACCTTGCATTTCTTGCACTGTGTTATGTAGGTTATTGTCGCCATTGTAACTAGAGTAAACAGTGGTTGGCACCACGGTGCTGCCTCCATGGGGCAGCGCACCATCTTTTTCTTTTCCAGATGTTTCCATTCATTTTTCTATTTTTTATTTTAAAATGAGTTGTCAGCTTGTCGATCGTCGTATACTTCCCTTATTCGAATAAATCTCCCTTTTAAATCATATCAGTGATTCGAAGATGAGAGAAACCAAATAAGAAGGAACATACAACAAAATGACAAACAATAGAAAAAGTAAAACGTGGACAGTCTATGTGTGATAAACCTCGCAAGGATATGTCAAGAATTTCCGCCCAAACAAGATCTGACGGAGACACCTTAAACCAATATCCGCAAAAGAATTATTTGCGTAAACTATCCATAACCAGAGAGTTAGTGAATGTACTTGTTCTGGGTCAAAAGCACTCCCAGAGGAACGTGTTCCTACTGGTTAATTACATCTTGGGGGATACCTAAGAATACTATTGATAAAAGGAGTTTCGCTTCATATTATCATAAACTTGGGGAATAGGTAATCAAAGGAAGGTTATTCCGTGTGGGAACAGTCCCGATGCTTCAAAGCTCATGCTAAGCCATCGGGCAGAGAGTGTGTCTCTCACATCCCAAATGGGTAGCGGTTAATCAGCACACGGGGCCCAGATAATAACCTAAATCACCTTGATGGGGATATCTCAACATGTTAAAGCACGTTCGGGTCATAAGGGCAGAGGATAAATCATCGTATCCCAAATGGGCGACAGCTCATCGACATCAGACCATCGAAATGATATTGACAAAGTGAAATGAGCGACATGGCTCAAAAGGGCTCAACAAAAGGAAGGTAGAGTGATCCTAAAAGGTAAATGTAACTGGGTCGGGGTATCACGAACCCATCATCAACAGCTACTAGGACCCTAAGTCTACCTGGTAGTGAAGGTAGTCGACTCAACACATCCTTAAATCTCCGGTCAGCAATTCGTGAATTGCATCATCCACGAGAACCTTGGTAGCTCTAAGGTCAGAGGAAGAAAAATCTATTCTATGTCTAAAAACTGGAGCTCCAAGAGGTGAGACTTATACCTGCCGAAATAACAATGATGCCTTAGGAAAGAAGAAAAAGTGGAGGTTCAGCTACAAAGTTGGAAACACTTTAAACAAAAGGACTTATACCTCGTACGGGTCGGGGAGTCTTCTAACACCCTAGGCGCACTAGACAACCACTTATATGAAGGTATGCTGGGCCTGTCAGGTTGGAGAAGTATGGGGACTCCTCCTCGGGGCATATAAATATGATGCAGTTATCTAGAGCGGTCCTAAGTATTGTGGAGACCCTATTAACATATGCAAGAAAGTAAATGTTGCAATTTTTAAATCCTGAATATTTTAATCCTAAATATTAATTATCTTAAATATTTTATTTAAGATTTTGAATTAGAAAAATTAGGATTTTAAGTCTTGAAGAGCCTATGTTCCATTATGAAATCTCAGATAAACTATAGAAAGAAACAAAGAAAACATATGTAAGTGCATATATCATATTATAACAATATGATATCTATAAGTTAAAAAAAATCTTATTTATTTATTTATTATTATAATAATAATAATAATAATAATATTATTATTATTATTTAAAGTTTATCGTGTATTTTCGCCGAACACGACACCGCAGTAAAATGAACATCCTTCCTAGGTAAAATCGATGTTTCAGAGGCACTGGTGTGATCCATTTCGTCGTTCGGGGTCGTTCGGACCACTTTTTCAACAATCAATTCCAAAATGATAATTTGCGCATTTTTAGATCGTGCGCGAAATCGTGGTGCAACGAGCGCCTTTTCCAAGTGGAATCAAAGTTCCGGACTTACTCACGTGGTCCGTTTCGTCGTCTGGGGCCAACGAGCTCGCTGGTGATCGAGCCAATTCGAGTCAATTTTGTGCGCGACGCGACGAATAATATTTTTTGATATGATTGGAGTCGTCCGATATGCCAAATGTTGACCGGTCTTTGCCCAAACGAAAGCCAAAGCCAAGCAAAATGACCCCGACTATGTGCCTCTCAACACATGTTGGTGGGTCCAAAGTGGATGTCTCGCACTACATGAGTCAACACGTGCACCAAGCAACGTTCCTTAGCGCTCGAACGGACATCCTATACATGCGACATCAAAAAAATTGATGCCAACATTAGAATAGAAAGCCAGCACCACGGTGTCGTGTACACAACTTTGTGGTGCCATTCAGGGTTTGCAATACAAATGCATGCGTGATTCATTTTTTGTTTTGATCATGTGTTGCATCTTCTGCATTCCATTTAAACGAACTTGTTTGATGTATTTGATGCATTTTCATGGCATGATGACTTTAATGTCCATTCTTTTGGGGTTTAGTTCTCAAGGCATTTGATTTTTGCATTTATATGGATTGTGTGTTTCATTTCGTCGGACTGAGCTCGCTTAACTTTCCATATTGGTTTAGGTTTGCACGAGTCTACACTTTAGTGGTGGGATTTCGATTGAAGTCTAGTTATGACCTATGATAGTAGCATTAAGTTGAGCTTCACCTGTTGGCTAGACTAAACATGTCATGTGAATTATCCTATTAGTACCAGAGTTCATAAGATCATTCCAAACATAGGTCTGTGCTAACATTTGTCACTAGTGTGACGAATGCTAGCTCATTTAGATGCTTGAGATTGGGCGGTCAATCTTGGTAACCTCATCAAGATCTTATGAGAATGCTCTTACCCTTGCACTGCATAACTGTCACTAGATGCTGGTTAGGTACACTTTGCAGGTGTTTGTTTAGAATTAAGGTTAGGATTTAGTTAAGTTTTTCATATGCACGACTATTGTTTTGGTGTGTTTGCTAGCCGTTGCATTTTTGTTTGTCTCTTTTGTGCATCTTCTAGATTTGGACGTGCACACTTATATATTAGGAGCGAATTTTCTTGTAGAGAGTTATGCCCAAAAGGGGAGGAGCTTAATAATTAAGCTTCAAACTAACACATTTTTTGCAGGCTCTACTTAGCNTGAGTGGCTGTAATAGTGTACGAAAAATAAAAATTGTCAAGGGCTCGAGTTGACAGGTTGTTTGACACTGTACTGATGTTTTTCAGGTAGCAGGACTTCTTTCTGTTATTTAGTTGTAATTATTCTGAAAACTGCACNCGAGTGGCTGTAATAGTGTACGAAGAATAAAAATTGTCAAGGGCTCGAGTTGACAGGTTGTTTGGCACTGTACTGATGTTTTTCAGGTAGCAGGACTTCTTTCTGTTATTTAGTTGTAATTATTCTGAAAACTGCACTTATTCGAATATTTTACATATATAAGATCAAAATAAACTTTTTTATCGGATACAACAAAAACACGACAGATCTCTCAAACAGAGACCTGCTTCATCAACAGCTTTCTGACAGCTCATGATAAGCTGCTTCTCTAGCTTCACAACTGCTTCTTAGAAANAGATACAACAAAAACACAACAAATCTCTCAAACAGACTCCTGCTTCATCAACAGCTTTCTGACAGCTCATGATAAGCTGCTTCTCTAGCTTCACAACTGCTTCTTAGAAAAACAACCACCCTAAACGCACCCTTAGTGTTTATACCCTAGGCCGTTGGTTGCACCCCTTTGTAGGGGTGGCGACACTCGCCCTCTCGATTAGTTAGATAGGGCAAGTCCGGTTTGTGTCGAAATGGTGTGGGCTCGTACCTTTTTAGATTACGAACTTGGGGATTTTTATCGCCATATTCATTTGTTGCAACTCTTTGTAGAGGCAGTGATCCACACTTTATTGACTATACTAACCAAACTTATGGTGAGTTCACCGTTAGCTGATAAGATATTATAAATCCCGTTATTTCTCTTATGTGAAACCCTAAACTAGTCGGTGAGGTGTTAAGACAGTGTCGGTGTCCTGCCGTTAATTAGGAGCATTAGGTTGCATTAAAAATAGTGTGCCGACACTTCTACCCTTGTGATTGGGATTAGCAGTGGATGGTGCCATGGTGCTGCCCACCAATTTTATCTTCATATTTGGAGGTTATTAACACAATGTCACTTGCACTACTTTGTGGTGTTACCCCCCTGGAGGGTGGCCATCATTTTATTTGTTTGTGCATTATGTTTGAATCACTTCTTATTGATTGTGTGCTTGCAATGTATGTATGACTTTGCATACCTTGCATTTCTTGCACTGTGTTATGTNTAGTGTGGTCACCAATTTTATCTTCATATTTGGAGGTTATTAACACAATGTCACTTGCACTACTTTGTGGTGTTGCCCCCCTGGAGGGTGGCCATCATTTTATTTGTTTGTGCATTATGTTTGAATCGCTTCTTATTGATTGTGTGCTTGCAATGTATGTATGACTTTGCATACCTTGCATTTCTTGCACTGTGTTATGTAGGTTATTGTCGCCATTGTAACTAGAGTAAACAATGGTTGGCACCC
Source organism: Phalaenopsis hybrid cultivar (assembly GCA_002079205.1). Classification (NCBI taxonomy): domain Eukaryota; kingdom Viridiplantae; phylum Streptophyta; class Magnoliopsida; order Asparagales; family Orchidaceae; genus Phalaenopsis; species Phalaenopsis hybrid cultivar. The sequence continues at coordinate 460,488 of JXCR01026939.1, forward strand.
CGGTGCTGCCTCCCTGGGGTAGCGCACCATCTTTTTCTTTTCCAGATGTTTCCATTCATTTTTCTATTTTTTATTTTAAAATGAGTTGTCAGCTTGTCGATCGTCGTATACTTCCCTTATTCGAATAAATCTCCATTTTAAATCATATCAGTGATTCGAAGATGAGAGAAACCAAATAAGAAGGGACATACAATAAAATGACAAACAATAGAAAAAGTAAAACGTGGATAGTCTATGTGTGATAAACCTCGCAAGGATATGTCAAGAATTTCCGCTCAAACAAGATCTGGCGGAGACACCTTAAACTAATATCCGCAAAAGAATTATTTGCGTAAACTATCCATAATCAGAGAGTTAGTGAATGTACTTGTTCTGGGTCAAAAGCACTCCCAGAGGAACGTGTTCCTACTGGTTAATTACATCTTGGGGGATACCTAAGAATACTATCGATAAAAGGAGTTTCACTTCATATTATCATAAACCTGGGGAATAGGTAATCAAAGGAAGGTTATTCCGTATGGGAACAATCCCGATGCTTCAAAGCTCATGCTAAGCCATCGGGCAGAGAGTGTGTCTCTCACATCCCAAATGGGTAGCGGCTAATCAGCACACGGGGCCCAGATAATAACCTAAATCACCTTGACGGGATATCTCAACATGTCAAAGCGCGTTCGGGCCATAAGGGCAGAGGATAAATCATCGTATCCCAAATGGGCAACAGCTCATCGACATCAGACCATCGAAATGATATTGACAAAGTGAAAGGAGCGACATGGCTCAAAAGGGCTCAACAAAAGGAAGGTAGAGTGATCCTAAAAGGTAAATGTAACTGGGTCGGGGTACCACGAATCCATCATCAACAGCTACTAGGACCTTAAGTCTACCTGGTAGTGAAGGTAGTCGGCTCAACACATCCTGAAATCTCCGGTCAGCAATTCGTGAATTGCATCATCCACGAGAATCTTGGTAGCCCTAAGGTCAGAGGAAGAAAAATCTATTCTATGTCTAAAAACAGGAGCTCCAAGAGGTGAGACTTATACCTGCCGAAATAGCAATGATGCCTCAGGAAAGAAGAGAAATTGGAGGTTCAGCTACAAAGTTGGAAATATTTTAAACAAAAGGACTTATACCTCGTACGGGTCGGGGAGTCTTCTAACACCCTAGGCGCACTAGACAACCACTTATATGAAGGTATGTTGGGCCTGTCAGGTTGGAGAAGTATGGGGACTTCTCCTCGGGGTATATAAATATGATGCAATTATCTAGAGCGGTCCTAAGTATTGTTGAGACCCTATTAACATATGCAAGAAAGTAAATGTTGCAATTTTTAAATCTTGAATATTTTAAATTTTCCATCGTGAAATCTCAAATAAATCATAGAAAGAAAAAAATACATGCAAGTGCAGATATCATATTATAATAATATGATATCTATAAGTTAAAAATAATCTTATTTATTTATTTTTTATAATAATAATAATAATACTATTATTATTATTTAAAGTTTATCGTGTATTTTCGCTAAACACGTCACCACAGTACAATGAGCATCCTTCATAGGCAAAATCGACGTTTCGGAGACACTGGTGTGGTCCGTTTTATTCTTCGGGGTCGTTCAGACAAATTGTTTATCAATCGATTCCAAAATGATAATTTGCGCATTTTTAGCCCGTGTGCGAAATCGTGGTGCAACGAGCGCCTTTTCCAAATGGAATCAACGTTTCGGACTTACTCGCGTGGTCTGTTTTGTCGTCTGGGGCCATCTGAACGAGCTCGCTGGTGATCGAGCCAATTCGAGTCAATTTTGCGCGCGATGTGACGAATAATATTTTTTGACGTGATTTGAGTCGTTCGATATGCCAAATGTTGACCGATCTTCGCCCAAACGAAAGCCAAAGCCAAGCAAAATGACCCCAGCTATGTGCCTCTCAACACATGTTGATGGGTCCAAAGTGGATGTCTCGCACTACAGGAGTCAACACGTGCATCAAACAACGTTTCTTAGCGCTCGAACGGACATACTACACATGCGACATCAAAAAAATTGATGCCAACACCAGAATAGAAAGTCAACACCATGGTGTCGTGTACACAACTTTGTGGTGCCATTCAAGGTTTGCGGTACGAATGCATGCGTGATTCATTTTTTGTTTTGATCATGTGTTGCATCTTCTGCATTCCATTTAAACGAACTTGTTTGATGTATTTGATGCATTTTCATGGCATGATGACTTTAATGTCCATTCTTTTGGGGTTTAGTTCTCAAGGCATTTGATTTTTGCATTTATATGGATTGTGTTTTATTTCGTCGGATTGAGCTCGCTTAACTTTGCTTATTGGTT